>CAUJRU010000781.1:0-320127 GCA_963277665.1 Viscum album
GAGGATAGGTGTATAACATTACATACGTTTAAATGAATGAAATTTTAAACAGAAAACACTTATCTATTTAGTTACATTGAAAACATTAAATCCATGAAATAGACATCATAAAATTGAAATTTATATCAATATAATTTTTTTTGAATAAAAAAATTCACAGGAATAATAGATCATGTAATAAAAATATCTGGTGAATATGGTATATATATCCCTGAAATAAAAGTGAGATGAGACAATACATACCAGAAACTTTATTTTGTTCAATAGGCTCGAAACTCATAGATATAAGCTATAAAATAATTATTACACTATTAAAACACAATATTAACATTTATAATATCCTATATAATCTTTTTATGACATTTTATCACACATTCATTAATAACTATTCATTATTTTCATTGATTCTTGTGTTAATTTCCATGACTTCATATTTTTGATTTGTCATGAATGTAATGAATCATTTGAATATTATATAGTTCTATATTCTAAATATCAATTAAAATAAAATAATTAAAATTTCTTGGATGAATGTAAAATTTTAAAATTAAAAAATGAAATATGGTGATGAAAAATGAAGAACGTTTATAAAATAGAGACAGTAGGCCAACCAAACACATAAGTAAAATTTTTAATTTTTTATTATATTTATATAAAGGATGTATGTAGTACTTTTTCAATCCATAATTATAATAATATGACATATTCCATATTATTTATTTAAATATTCTTATATATATCATTAATGATGTGTTTTAATGAAAAGCTGCCACATCTCTTCATGAAAGAAGTTGATTATTGTCACACAAACATTGTTATCATAATTCTAAAGAAAAAATTAAAATGAATTAATATATTATCCAAACCAAAAATATATCATATATATCATTAATATTTCATGTACATAAGATATAATCATTACCCTAATTCTTATTACCTTCTATATAATGTGTATGTGTAAAAAATCAACCACATTAATTCATCAAGAAGTTGTCCACTGTAAATAAGAGCGACCTGATTATACACCATACTAAATGGAAATAACATGGAATTTGGGAAATATTCACCATAGTTATAATTTAGTTATTAATATCATATATATAATTTATATTAACAGTAATACCCCACTATGAAAGGATTTAATAGAATAATGATAGTATTCAGTTTGTAAAGTGGTTGTCAACCATACAAATGAACAAATATTCCGTAACCAATTTGGTGGAATTGGAGATTTTTTTAACTAATTAACTTAATAGAAAAATATCTTCGTACATTGTAGAAAATGAGTTTATTATAATAGAATATTTAAAAATGGATTGAAAGAGGTGGATGTTGAATTAAAATAAAGACGGTCGTCGAAGAACATTACATATTCTTCAAGTATCTGCATTACGTTTTCACTAATGGATTCCTAGGATTACATTATTCCAAAAATATGTCTTTTAAGATGATATAAGATAATTTTTCATGATATATTCAATGGAAATTTATGTGATAAATTACTCGAGATATGTAAAGATGTTATGGTGTGGATTCTATTTTATAGTTTAAGAGGTTTGGAATTTGTATTAATACACAAAAGAATTTTTTATTAGGAGTTCAATATTACCTAAATTGGTTTCAAAATACATTAAAAATTCTGCAAAGACATTATTTGATCCTTCCACCACTCCAAAAAAATTGAATCACACTGGTTAAACGTGTTTTTCAATAAATTATTTGATTCCTTATTTTTGCTTTAATTTTTCACAATGGTAACTCTTCTTATAACCATGGTAATTTATCAACAATGAATAAATTAATGTTATACTTATTATACAATTTTATCTCAATGATCGTAAATAATTAAATAAAATATATAAAAAAAATCATATCTGTGTTGAAGTTTTTTTGAACACAAGAGCATGTTGGTGAAAAAACACAATTTTATCAATGATAATGATCATATTGTTTTTACCATTAAAGTGTCAATATATTCAGTATAAAAGAACAATACTTTTAAAAATGTAACATATTTTATATTTGTTAACATCTAAAACTATCATCATTTATGTTTAGTTTTTTTTTAATTTTAAATCATTTAGGGAAATATTTTTTATTATAAAATAGCATTAATGTCATTGTTGACATTAATCATATTATTTTAAAGTTAAAAATATAAAATATAAAACTGATAATCAAATATATTATTTTGAAACCTATAAATTATGATATATTAAAATATAAAATTATTGTTAAAAAAATAATCAATCATTTTACGTCATTTTGTATATTTTAAGAATAATTTATTTTATATAATAATTATCTAAATAGTAATTGTAATGGAATTTCATTTGAAAAATTCATATATTAAAATTATGAATAACATTGATTTTAAATCATTTGGAGAAATATTATTTATTATAATATAAAATTATTTTCATTGTTGACATTAATCATTTTATTTGCATGTTAAAAATATCAAATATAAAATTGATAATCATATCTAATATTTTAAAACCTATATAATGTGATATATTCCAATATAAAAATAATATATCAAAAATATTAAGTTAGTTTATAATATTTTTTATTTATAAATAATAATTTATTTAATATAAAAATTAACTAAATTGTAATTGTAATGGAATTTCATGTGATAATTTCATATATAAAAATTATAAATCAATTATTATAATAGAATAGTTTTATTTATCTCAAAATGGAATATTAATAATGAAACATTTTTTTATTATCCCCATCTAAACACATTAAATATTTTAAAAGTGTTAAAGGTTATTTTTTGTCTTCTCTTTACTAAACATATTATATGTGTCATTTTTAAAGGGAAATAGATCAAAAAAACCACATATTTTATATATAAATTTTCCATGTCAATATAGAGTCATAATAATTAATTAATATAATATTTTATGCAATTCCACTTTTATCATTTTATCATATACCTCGGTAAACCCATTTTTACATAAATTGTGTTAAATAAATTTTTTTATTGTTTTATTAGATTTTTTAAAAATCTGTGTAACATATTAAAAATAAAAAAAATTATTTAAATATATAGAATATGTTTTTCCAATTTTAATTTTTAATAATTGAATATTTTAATCTTAAATTTATCATACATTCATGAGGAGACAACATGTATTTAATATTAATATGATCCAAATATTTAAATTTAAAAATTCATATGGGAACGAATCGAGTAACATACATATGATTAATCGATATAAATTTTATCAAATAGCATATTAACTAAAATTAAAAATAAAATTTATCATTTTAAAGTTTTTTAAAAAATTTGTTTTTCAATTAGAATTCAAAATTTTTCATTATTCATTTCAAAATAAATATTTCACCAAAGTACAAAATATTCAATGAATTAAATTTTTGGAATTCCAATTTGAAAAATAATGTTTTTTAACAAATAAATATTGTTAAATGCAATGAGACTAATTTTTAATTATGTGCACAATGTAGAATTTAAAACATCATTTAGAAAAAAAATTAGAAAACACTGGGTTCTATTTTAATTGATTTTTAATTTATTTCGATTAAATAGATGTACAATTTAATTATTTTTAAACTATATTTTCATAATTATTATATTTTTAATATTCACAACCTAAAATAAAATGGTAGGTTTATAATGGTTACATATAATGTGTGTCTATTGTTCTCTTTTTTGAATGTTTATTACACGATTAACATAAAAAATATCATGTTTTTGTTTACCTCAATCTATTGACAATATGAATTTTTTATAAAAATCCATATTTATTAATTTATCGAGGTTTTACATTCAGTTTTATGCGCATTTTTTTGTATACGTTAATATATCAAACATAAAAATTTTCGATTAAAATATATTTTTATTTCAAGTACTTCTTATGTTTTTCTTAAAAAACTTTGGAAACTGAACATGAACATAGGCATCAGCTTCCAATGTATACTCCTAATTCTAACCATTCTTCCATAAAATTTCGCATGTTTTATTTTTTTTCCAACAATGGGATTTTCTCACTTTTCTACAATTCACACCAAGAACTCCACAAAAAATTTGACATGTTCCATCTATACATTCTCATAATTGATTAAATGTGTAGGATCATTTATGTACCAACCTAGCTGTGACAATGAAACCTCATCTTTTTTACCATGATAATAAGAATGTATTTATAGAAACTTTTCCACTATCCTTATACCCTATGTGACCTAAAAAGTTTAACATAAAGGTCAAATAGTTTCCCTTTATTCCTCAAACATTGATGGCATATCCAATGAAACACAAATAGGAATACATGATCACCAATAGTAAAGTCCAAATTTCTAATCATAGAGTTTTCATATGACATATGTTATTAATGAAATATTATCAACCCCTTATAAATTATCAACACTATGTTGAATATATCCTTTACCAAGAAAGGTCCCATAACTACTTTCTCCCTAGCATCATATCAATAGTTCAATGAAAAATAAGGCCACTCATATAGAGCCTCAAAATTCCTCAAATGAATTGATGGATGGTAACTTCAATTAAATATTAACATAACCAATTAAGTATTACCATCCCATGCTCAATGTAATATAGGTTAAAATTACAAAATATATCCTCATTAAAGAAGATCATCTACTAAGAATGTCATTTTCTATGAGAAGGGTACTCTATAAATACTAATTATAGTACTTGAAGAATTTTTCATGTCCTTCCAAATCCACAGAATAAAATATACATAACTATTACATATGATATTAAATGTAACTCCATGTTAATATATATCTCATAAATATTAAACATTACAAGTGAAATTACTAAGTGAGTCCAACTGATTGAATATTATTAAGAAACATTCATTTTTTAATTTGCATTCATTAAGATAGTATCACGAATTCTTTGGGTCAGGTGTAATATCATTAGAAATTCCATCGAAAACCCATCAAATAACTATATGTTTAATAGTCGTGGATGGAGAAAACAACCAATGATATTGTTCATAGTGTTTAACCTAAGGAAGGTTGAGAATTAAGAAATTATACTAGAAATATCCCACTTCATTCCTAGAATACATTACAAATGCCAAATTAAGGATGCCTCATCATAACAAAAGGATTTACCCCACACACATATATATGTATTTAACTCTATCAGTATCAATTACCCAGTGGATGTATGGAATTAAACTCTCAAATTTATTTGGAACATAATGTCATCACAGAACAACAACTCAGCTATCATTTGACCCAAATTAAAGAAAAGATTGGGTTAGTGTCCAATCTATCCATTTTCCATGTAATAAAGAAGGTGTTAATACCATTGTACCACATTCAATCAACACATGGTACAGAAATAAACCATCCTCCAATCATCTAACAAGCTCTTCTGGTGCCATTGTTCATCAGAAGGTCATTCACAATGACCCCAATGACAACTACATCTTAAAACTAAGAGAATATAGAATAAAATTTACTCTAAGTGATGCATATGTAATCTAAAATATAATATATATTCAGACTATAATCAGTGTCTCTACCTCTTGTTCTGATCTCCCCATGTGATGATATATGATGGATTTTGTCTTCAGTGTAGAGAGAAAACATCCCTCTAACTAATGTTCATAAGAAATAGTCATCCTCCTTTTCAGATCTTGAAACACCAATAAATATAGGTCTGACCACTTAATATTTATTCCCTTAAACATAAACATAATCGTGGTTCTTGAATTGATATATTTTTCTAGGAGAAAATATTATTGGTATCCAGAAAAACCAAGGATGATTCTACTATAATAAACATTATTATGATGTTTCTTTGTAACACCACAAGCATCCACGGTATGTTTCCAAATTATTAATTCAATAGTTTGCATTGTACGTAACTTCGATATTCAAACAAACCGAAAACAATCAAACTAGCCATCTTGAATAGTAATAACCACTTTTTAAAATTTAATATATTTTTTTTAAAAAATGGTGTTTATTTTTGGATATGGAATATAAAAATTAACTTAGGGTAAATTTTTTGTATTTTTCTTTAAACATTCAATTTTTGATGAATAAGGAAAAAAACAGAGTTATTTTTTATAAAGAAACTTTTATTTAAATAATTATTTATTTGATTTAAAATTATTTTAGTTCAAAATAGATACATTATACCTATATAAGTTTAATGTAATTAATTGGAGTTGTTTTATAATCCGTTTAGATATATAACAGTTTATTGAAGTTTTTTTCTTCTTTCACGCACCTCCTTCGATCATTTGCATATTTGTATAAAACATAATTTTACCTCTTCTCTGAGTTGAATTTCAAAAATCCAAGAGACATGGATAATATTATTAAATAAAATGTGGTTCAATATGATAAAAATAATTATTGTTAATAGTATCTTTTGACTTTTATTTACCACGGTTAAAAGTAGATATGGTAATTAAGGGTAAATATTTGAGCATAATTACCCTAACACATGTCATAATTCTATTTGATAAGTATAATTAGACCAAAAACAACCTTAGTAATAAAATACGATCCGATTTGGTTCACTTGGATTATATTAGGACATTTATTATTATTTTATTTAAAGAAGGGTAAAAAGAGTGAAATTCAATATTTAATAATTAAACCATTTTTAACATAGGGTTACACAAAATATAAATTCGACTATAAATATTCATTAGGAATATAAAAATATTTCCTAAATAATGGTATTTTATTTATAATTTTTATAAATTAAATAATTTAATTTATTTATGACACAATGATGATGTAGTAATTACATTAATAAGGATTGATTAATATAATTGATATTACAAATATCACAATAAAGGTAATTTGAGACTTTTGATGAATTACAAAAAATTTCTAGGTTACTATGACATTTTAGGGTTGATTAAATAATTTTTTTTTGAAATAATAATGTTGTTAAGATTTAAAAAAATACCAAATATTAAATAGTGTAAAAATAGATATAAATGAGTTTTTAAAACAAATAATATATTATTAATCGATATAATATTCCTAAAAATATAATGTTTGGACAAAGGACATAGATAAGGTTATAGATATTAATATTTAACAAATTGGGGTTCTCTTGGATGTTTATAGTATGTTTATTAACCATATAATATAAAAATACAAAGAAATGGTAAATGTCAAACTCTTATACTAAGAGTTAAATTTAAAAGATAAGGTTAATATTGTGACCTAATCCTAGAAAAAAAAATTATTTGAGAGGTTTTTGACCCATAAACACCTTATCCTAGAAAAAAATCATTATTCATCCATTATAAAATGAAAATTATTTTGTAATAAAATAATATTTCAATATTTTTATAAGGTTCCCCTCACCCCTCTTAGAAAATAGAACTTTCCCTTCTTTCAAATTCACACATTCAAAGCCATTTGGCTCGGCCAAACCCTACCCAAATATCCTGTAATCTATCCTTCCTTCATTTTAGATGCATTATTATAGTCATAAAGCCAACATAAGTAGCTATTTTGATCAAATCAGAAGAAAACACTCGAAGAAGAGGTAAATATTTCATCACCTCTTTCATGTTCTTTTCTTCTTCCACTTTATATTTATTTGTTTTTTCCATTATAAAATAATATTTAAATTATATTATATATACTTTGAGGTTATTATAAATATGGGACAACTATATTCATTATTCTATCCATCCTATAATTGAAAAGTAACCATACTTGCGTACGTACAGATTACCGTCTTCTTGTCATGGTGTAGTTTTTCATTCAAACCCTACAACATGTGGATGGGTATAATAATGAATATAAATGATGTAAATAATAAATATATCATGAGAATGATTTGGTAAATATGATATAAAATTCAATTATAAGTGAATTTAATAGCAAAATAATGATATTGTCGCTCGTGCGTACGTACAGATTACCGTCTCCATGAACGCAATGAGATTCATTCCCCATCTTATCCATTCAAGAATAATTATTATTTGATTATTAAAAATAATGTTTAAAGACTTAAAATAATTATTAATATTTACAAGAAACATCCTATTTGTAATAAACAATACATATGTAACAAAGCATAGAATGGAAAACGAATCAGTTAACACCAGAAACGATAATACTACTGAAATATCATTAACAAAGAAATATTTGAAGATCATATATGATATAATATATATGTATATAATTCATGAATAATTTAATAAAAATAATTTAACTATTATACTATATGTTAACGTACACTCGACAGATTAAAAGCATTATGTAAGGGTTAATTTCACAATCACTTTATTATCCGAGGTTGTTTTTACTTAAGTATATATTTTGAACTTTTTATCATCCAAATCCTTTTTTATATAAAAAAATATATTTTAATGTTTTTTTATTTTTTACTAGAAAATTGTTTAAATTCATTTACAACGTTATTTGACCTTATATGATTTGAAAGGTATATTTTTTGCATTTTTCAAACAAGCTACTTTATGACCTTTTCGACAAATTTAATGTAAGAATTTTTTTAATCATATACGACAGGTGCAGATATTTTCCACTGATATATCATTGTTGGAGCTTCCCTTACAATCATATGGGAATATTTTCAAATAAACGTTTTCTTTTATAATAATATGACATTGAAATTATTTCCAAATAGAATGAGATATTTCTCTAAATTTTTTTTGATTTCAACAATGTCAACACCCTTTGATAGATTTTATGCTTATTTGATGTTGATTTATTATGATACAAAACATCCATATTGTATCGATGGTTCTGTAATATGTTTGACTGTGGATGTGTTATTTTTACACCATTCATGGTTTATGAATAATTTATTGACATTTCATTTTCTAGGATTAAAATGAATGTTTATGCGATGTTTAATCCTTAACATATGCAGAATGAATTGGACTTAGTAATTGATGGTTGGAGCCTAGAATATCTCCTCAATGAATCGGTAGGTCTTAGGAGACAAACTAGTGTCTTGGAATAAGGCCTCGACAAAATCTTATTTGTTGTCTTAGCATAAGGCCTTGACAATGTGGTTATGATGTATGGAATTATGCATTCTATCATTATGAATGTGGTTATTGATATTTCCTTTGATTATTCGACTAATAAAATATCCATGTGAATAATTAAATGGCATTATTTTATTTTTTATTTTCCATATTATGCTTAATTTCAAGTATAAAAGGATTAATTTTAGTATTATATATTGCCTTATATGTTTATGGTTATTTATGAAAATTTCTTCTTTATTTTTATTCTTAGGGAGCATCTGAGCTAACCCCTTTCTATGTTTTTTACTAGGATGTAAAGAAGTATATTATGACTAACCTATAGAAATAGTATATGGGATATTAGTGTGGCCAATAGAGACTATGTTGTTGTAGTTTTTAATTTTCTAATGTAATGTAAAAATTATGAATGTATCTAGTATTTCTAAGGCTGCTAAATTAATTTTTCTTTCATGGCATTATTTTTATCAATCATGCCAACGTTATTTAATAATGAACTAACTATGGGAAACTAGGTTCAAGGAATTACAGTTGGTATCAGAGAAATTTTAATACAAACCGTTGAAACTATATTTAGAAAAACTCTGATTAGATAACAATACCCTAAGATAGACTTTGCGGATTAGTATATAAGAACATCCTATAATTTTGGAATAATGGAGATTTTGTTAGTTTTACAAGAAATACATCAATATCTGGATACTAGCGGGTAGAGGAAGCTCTGGCACAAATGTACCTAGTGGTAAAACCTGTAAACACTACTTTGAGCTAGACTTGAACAGGAACTGGTGCACGAAAACAGGCCTTAATACACTCTTGGTTATGGAACTGTTGAGGGATATGCTTAGGATAATTCATATTTTATTTAAAACCCATTATGATGGGTTTATGAGTATACAATTCCTCAAAGAAATTTTTTTATTATAATGGGTTATATCCATAAAACTGTTCAATTTATGTTAAGTGTTTTACATGTTCGGAATTATTTATTGCAATTCATAAACTAATATAGTGTATGACATTGTTTAGAAATTTAACCTAGTGAAAGGAATGGAAACTATATCAACACACGTAATCAATTTTGGGATTTCCCTAATACTCAAGATAATTCTAGTGGATCTAGTGAAGAAACTGGTGTTGATCAGCTTATCACCATACTAAGACAACTCACATAGGTTATGAATAATAAAAATACCCCTATAGAGCATCCTGACCCACAATGCGGAGGATAATTGTTAGATCACTTCATGAGGAAACAAACACCATCATTAATTTGGAGTAAAAATAAATTAGTAGATGTGAAATGGATTAATTCCACAGAGAAAATGTTTTTATCTTTATGGAGTAGCAATAGGAAAAATGTTGTCATGGTAGTTTATCGCCTCACAGGAGATGCAGATCAATGGTGGTCATTAATCCAAAAGACAATGAAATATGAAGAAGTTTCAAGTATGTAATGGAGGGAGTTTAAAGAGGTTTTTACAGAATAATTAATTCTTTATGACCATCTAGAAGATATGAAATGAATTTTTAGAGTCTGAGACAATAAGAGGATGAGAATGTTGAGAAGTATGAAGTTAACTTTACAAGTTTATCAAGGAATGCAGTGGATTATATACATAATCCATGTAGTAAGATTGATTGTTTCATTTATGAGTTAAAATTGTTTCTCCATTGATCATTATTCTCAGAATCCTTCTCATAGTACGATGATATTGTCTCATGCGCTATCAAGACAGAAAAGGAATTCTCTAATTCTTAGTACTTTAAAGAAAATAAATAGAAAAAGAGATCTTCTGAACACTCTGGAAATTGAAATAAGGTAAATAAAGGAAATGCTGAATATCTATCATGTAGTATATATGAGAAGAAACACCCCGGTACTTTCCTGAAGGGAATGAGAGTCTGTTACAAGTGTGGTGAAAAAGGCCACCAATCTTGTGAATGCAAGGCGCAAAAATGATGTCCATGTTGAATGCTACAATTGTAGGGAAAAGAGGAATTATGGAAATGAATATCCTATGAGACAAGGGGTCTTACATAAGAAAAGTTCATGGGAGCTAGGCCATGATTATGTGATCACTGCAACTAAGGTTGAAGCTCCGAATGACATGGTTGCAGGTAATTTAATGGTTTCCACAAGTTTATGCAATGAATTATTTGATTCTGGATCATTTCATAGTTTAATATCTTCTGAATATTCTATAAAAATTTTGTATTTTCAATTTTACATAACAAGTGAGTTGTCATTCAAAACACCTAAGGGCAGTATCATTACAACAATGTTTTTTGAATCAGTTCAGGTTATGGAATATAAATGTTCTTTATCTGCTGATCTCATCATCATACCCATGATTGAATTTGATATAATATTTGGTATGGACTGTCTTTCGTACCCTAATGCAAAACTTTATTGTAAGAAAAGGAGGTTAACATTCTCAAAGATGATATAGAGTATCGTATCTTTAGATAAGATATATCGCCAACTAATTCTTATCTACATCCATCCCCAATAGATCAACTATATTCAATTATTTGGAAGGAAGATAATTAAATAACTATGCATGAAGAAAGCAATGTTAAAATAGCGGACATATATATTGTGCAAGAATATGCTAATCTGGTCCCAGAATATTTACATCGACATCCTCCAGAATAATAAGTTGAGTTTTCCATTGATTTAATTCATGGTTCAAGGCCCATATTGAACACCCTATATTGAATGGCCATAGTGAAATTAGTGTAACTAAAGAAAAAACATGATAAATTGAGTAATAAGGGATTTCATTGCCCTAGTGATTCTCCATGGGTATCCCATGTTCTTTTTGTTAATATGTATGATGGCTCTATGAGGTTTTCCATAGACTAAAGGGAGAACAGTGCTATTACAATAAACAACAAGTATCCCCTACCTCGCATTGATGAATTATTCAACCAACTTCATGGAGCTCAATATTTTTCAAATACTGTCCTTCGATATGGATATCATCAGTTTCGTGTGATGATGGAAGACCTTACAAAAATAGATCTTTGAACTAGGTACGACCAAAACGAGTTTACAATAATGCCTTTGGGTTGAATAATGCACCCTCTCGCTTCATGGATCTAATGAATAGGGTTTTCAAGGAATATATTTATGACTTTGTAGTGGTATTTATCAATGATAACATGGTATACTCAAAAAGATATTACGATCATGAAAATCACTTGTGCATTATTCTAAAGACTCTTAGATGAAATGAATTATATGGGATGTTTAGCGAGTCTAAATTCAGGATTCAAGAGATTTCATTCCTTTTCCATATTGTCTATATGGACAGAATCTATGTTTATCATTCAAAGGCCATGGAAATCCAAGAATGTCCAGCACCGACAAGTACAACTAAGGTATGCAATTTTATTTGTTCAGTAGGTTATTATCGACGTTTCGTCCAGAATTTTTCCCGGTTGGCTAACCCATTAACCAAGCTCACATGTAAAGGGGTTAAATTTGTTTGTAAGAAAGATTGTGAAGAATTTTTTGAATAACTAAAGAGAATATTATTCAATGATACTATCTTGACTCTACCATCAAGTAATGATGGGTTTGTTATTTATAGTGATGCTTCAAAGAAAGGACATTGTTGTTTACTTACTCAGAATATTATGGTTATTGTCTATGCATCCAAACAACTAAAAATTAATGAAAAAAACTATCCCACTCACGACATTGAGTTAGTACCTATAGTATTTACACTAAAAATATGGAAACACAATCACTATGGTGAAAATTGTTAGATTTATACTGATCACAAGAGTTTAAAGTATAATTACTCACAAAAAAACTCAACATGAGGAAAAGGAGATTGCATGAACTACTCAAGGATTATGATTACACTATACATTACCACATGGGGAAGGCAAATAAGGGTGGCCTATGCTTTGTGTAGAAAGTATCACGGAGTTTCGAACAAGATCATAATTTCAAGGGATCATATATATGTAGATCTAGTAAATATGGATATTTGAATAATAATGTAAGTTCATACATCAATTCTTTTTCAAATGGTCTCCAAACCATCATTACTAGAATGGATAAAAAGTTTTCATAATGATGATGAAGAATTTGAAAAGAAGATTAATGCTATAAATGATGGTAGATTGAGTGACTTCATAAACGATGATGGGATTTTGAAATTTGGGAAGAGTATTTGTTTTCCTGATATACCTAATAAAAAAAGGGAATTGTTGGGTGATCCTCATAGCTCCAATTTTACTATACACCCTAGTAGAACAAAGATGTATAGAGAATTGAAGGAAAATTTTAGGCGGTACAACATGAAGAGGGTTATTTCTGATTTCTTGCCAAAATGTATGGTTTGACAAAGAGTTAAAGTTGGAAGCCAACACCCTAGAGGAGTCATGAAACCTCTTCGCATACCTGAGTATAAATGAGATAATATTATGATGGAATTTTTCATGGGGCTACCAAAGACACCTTAAAGGAATGATGTAATATGGGTTATTATTGATCATCATAACAAGTCAGCACGTTTTCATTCTATAAGGGACGATTTACATCTTGAACATTTAACTAGAATATATATTAATGAAGTAGTAAGACTTCATGGTGTACCCCTATCGATTGTTTCTGATCGTGATCCCCATTTTACATCAAGATTCTAGAAAATTCTTCAAAAGGCCCTGAGTACTTATCTTCATTTGAGCACTGCCTACCAACCTCAAACTGATGGTAAATCAGAATGAACTATTCAAACTATAGAAGACATGTTGAGATATTTCTCCCTTGACTTTCAGGGTACGTGGGATCGATATTTACCATTGGTAGAATTTTCCTATTACAGTAGCTCCCATTCAAGTATTCAGATGGAATCATATTAAGCATAATATGGAAAGATATGTCGCACACCATCTTGTTCGGATGTTGTTGGTGAAAGAAAACTCGTACTCCCATAACGTTTTGAGGAAACAATGGAAAAGTTGAAGGTTTACCTAACCCACACCTAAGCAGCATAATGTAGGAATAAGAGCTATGCTTATAACCAAGGTAAGGATTTTAAATTTCTGGTAGGATATCAGGTTTTCATGAAGGTATATCCATGGAAGGGTGTTATACAATTCGGTAAGAATTGTAAATTGAGTCCCAGGTACATCATACCATTCGAATTTCTAGAAGTAATTGGGGCTCTACCTTACCGTTTGAAAATGCTGCCATGTCTCTCCAAAGATGACATGATGTTCCAAGTATCACATTTGGGAAAATACAATCTTGACCCAACACATGTACTAATCTATGAGGAAATTGAACTGGAACCTGATCTGTATTATTGTGAAGATCCTATCAACATTCATTAAACACGAGAACATGTTCTGAGATACCAGAATACTCATATAGTAAAAGTTATGTGGATAACCCATAATATGGAAGAGCTAATGTCAGAACACGAGGAACTTATGATGAAGAACCACCAAAATTTTGTTATGCTGTAATATTCAATAAATTTCAATGTTGAAATTACTTAATGGGGGTGGAATGTAATAAATGAATCTTCCACGTTATGTTTCCTTTTGAATAATGCAATTGCTTGCATTGTGCGCATCATCGAAATTTTAACACACTGCAACCTATCAAAACAGCCATTATGAATAGTAATAGCCACTATTTGAAATTTTATAAATTTATCTTTAAAAATGGAAATCTTTTTTGGATTCAGAATATTGAAATTTTCATAGGGTGAAATATTGGTATTTTTCTGAAAGCATTCAATTTTTGATGAATAGTGAAAAACACTGAGTTTTTTTTTAAAAATGACATTTTATTTAAATATTTATTTATATTATTTAAATTTATTTTAGGTCAAAATAGATACATAATACATATATAAGCACATTTTAATTTTTTGTTGTCATTTTATAATGATTTTAGTTATATAAAAATTTTATTGAACTTTCTACCGTCTTTTACCCACCTCCTATGAGCATTTCCAAATTTGTTTAAATGTTAATTTTACCGCTTCTATGAGTAGTATTTAAAAATTCCGAGAGACATGGTTAATATAAAAAAGTAAACTGTGGTTCAATAAGATGAAAATGATTTTTTGGGAATAGTAACTTATGACTTTTATTTACCACGGTTTAAAGTTAATATTGTAATTATGTATAAAAATGATATTATAATTACCCTAAAACGTTTCCTAATTCTATTGGATATGTATAATTCGACCAAAAACCACCTTAGGAATAAAATATGACTCTTTTTGGTCCACTTGGATTAGATTGGGACATTTATTATTATTTTATTTATAGAAGAATTAAAAGAGTTATATTCCAATTTTAATAAAATATCCATTTTTAATATAGGGATACACTAAATATGAATTCGACTATAAATATTAATTGGAAAGATAAAAATATTTCCCACAAGATGGTATTTTATTTATAATTTTTAGACCTTAAATAATTTAATTTATTTAAAACATGATGGTGATGAAATAATTACCTTATTAAAGAAATACTAAAATAATTGATATTATAAATATCCAAATAAAATTAATTTTATACTTTGGATGAATTCCAATAATTTTATAGGTTAATATTACATGTTTGGGTTGATTAAATATGTTTTTTTAATGTAATCATCTTTTTATGATTTTCACATTAATCAAATACTAAATAGTGTCAAAATTGACGTAATTGAGTTAAAAAAAACTATATTATTAATGAAAATAGTATTACTAAAAAAATATAAGGATTAGGAAAATGACATAGATAAGGTTATAGAAATTAATAATTATCCACTTCGGGTTCTCTTGGAAATTTATTTTTTTCTTAACCATATAATAAAAAATAACAAAGAGACATGGTAAATGTCAAACTATTTAACAAAGATTTAAATTTAAATGTTATGTTTAATATGGTGACATGAACCTTTATAAAACCCATTGGTTGAAATATTTTCAACCCATACCCACCATATCAATGAAAGAAATTATTTTGGATCCATTAGAAATGGAAAATGATTTTATTATATAGTAATATTTCAATCTTTTCCTAAGGTGCCCCTCACCCCTCTTATAAAAGGGCACTTCTCCTTCTCTCAAATTCACAACATCAAAGCATTTTGGCCCGACTAATCCCTGCCCAAATATCCTATCAACATTCCTCCTTTCACCCTAGTGGGGTTCCATTAGTCAAAAATCCATCCTAATAATCACTTTTGATCAAATCAAAAGGAAGAACTCGTAAAATATTTAAATATTTCATCACCTCTTTCAAGTTCTGTTCTTCTTCCACTTCGTCATTCCTTATTGTTTTTATTCTTAAATAATAACTCCAGTATCCTATATATACAGGTTTCTTTTTATAAAAATGTTACAACCATATTCATTATTCTATCCATCCTATAAATGACAAAGTCACCATATGTCTGTACGTACATATCACCATCTCCACGTTGTGGTGTAGTTTGTTATTCAAACACTTCATCATTTTGATGAGTTTAATAATAAGTATAAATGATTTAAATACTAAATATAACATGATAATGATTATGTATATATGATATACCATCAAATTATATTGTATTTTATTATCAAAAGAATGATATTGTTGCTCATGGGTACGTACGGATTACCGTCTCCATGAAAGTGATGAGATTAATTCCCCATCGTATACATTCGAGACTAATTTTAATTCATTGATTAGAAATAATGATTTAAGACTTAATATAATTCTGAATATGAATAAGATGAATCATATCCATAACAAATATTACTTAAGTAACAAAGCATATTAAGGAAAACGAATTAGTTAACACCCAAAATGATTATACTACTGAAATATCATTAACAAAGCAATATTAGAAGATCATAAATGATATCATATTAATGGATATAGTTCTTTTATAATTTAATAACAATTATTTAACTATTATAATGGAATTTAACAAAACCTTGACGATGTAAAAGTACAATGTAAGGGTTAATTTCACAATCTTTTTATTATCCGAGGTTCTTTTTACGTAAGTATCTACTAAGAAATAGTTATCATCCACATCCATGTTTTATTAAAAAAATTATTTCAAAACATTTTTACAATTTACTAAACAATGGGTTAATGCCATTTATACCTTTATTTGACCATATTTGTTTTTAAAGGAATCTTTCCATCATTTTCATAACAATTTACTTTATGACCTTTTCAACAAAATTAAGGTAAGAATGTTTGTTTTAATTTATATGGTGATTGTGGCTATTTTCCACCATTATAACATAGTTGAGGCTTCCATTACAATCTTATAAGAATATTTTCAAAATAAATGTTTTCTTTTATAATTATATGACTTATATGATTTCAAAATAAATCGATATATTTCTCTAATTTTTTTTTGATTTCATCTATGTCAAAATACGTTGATGGATGTTGATCTTATTTTAAGTTGATTTATTATGATACAAAACTTTCATATTTTATTGAAGGTTTTGTTATATTTTTACCATGGATGTGTTATTTTTACACCATTCATTGTTTATGGATAATGTATTGACATTTCGTATGCTAGTTTTAATACAAATGTTTATTTTATGTCTAAACATTTTCATATGAAGAATTCATAGGAATTAGTAAGTGATTGTGTAGCATAAAATATCTCTTCGATGGATGAGTAGGTCTCATGATACGAACTAGTGTCTTGACACAAGGCCTTGCCAAACTATTATTTGATGTCTTGGCATAAGGCCATGAATATGTCGTTATGATGTCTGGCATTATGCATTATATCATTATGAAAGTGGCTATTGATATTTCATATGATTATTCGACTATAAGAATATAAATGTGAAGAAGTAGATAGAATTAGTATATTTTATCATTTCCATATTATTATTAATTTCATGTTTTAAAGGCTTTTCTTTTAGTATTATACATTTTTTAATTGTTTATGTCTATTTATGAATGTTTCTTCAATATTTTTATCCTTACTGGGATTATGAGATCACAACATTCATTGTTTTATTTTTCCGAGGATGTGAAAAAGTATATTATGACTAACATGCATGGATAGTCTAAGGGATATGAGTTTGGCCTGTGGAGACTATGTTGTTTAAGTTTTTCATTTTATAATGTAATGTAAAACATATGAATGTATCTAGTATTTCCAAGGCTACTAAACTAATTTTTCTTTTGAGACATGATCCTTTGTGATTGTTCCAATATTATGTAATAATGCACTGACTCTGGGTAACTAGGGTTGTGGTGTTACAGTCTTGAACATCATGACTTCAACAATATCCAAGTACATGGATATACCGCTATCATGCACCACATACCATACGAATCTATCCTCTATAAATTAAAATATACACATTTATATTTTAGAGTAATGAATGTTGGATTGATGTGCACTCAATACAATCTCATGGTGTTTGGAATACTGCTATAGGATAGGTTATTAAATGAGTTTTTCATCAATGTACACTATAATTAACAAGCCAATATAACTGTAAACTATATTTAAATGTTATCCATTATAAAATAAAATGTATTTGTTAAAAACAAATTAAATTATCATGTATATATATAGCCAATACCTAGTCTAAAATTCAATTATTGTTATTCCATTCTCTCAATCTCATAGTTCATGGTATCCTGATTGAAGATCAATCTTAGAGAAAAAATGGTTGAACAAAAACAAATTTAATAGAACATAAAAAACATGTAAAATATATATTTTCATCACTATATCTTGGTTCAACATTATGTAATCTATGAAGAGTAAAGTACTACCAACTTATTTCATGAAGAACTAGAGAGTATCGACCAATGATAAAGTACTCATCCTTATAATGTACTTATTCTCTAAGTATAATTTAATTACTTTAAGACTCATTATGTTTTTCAATTCCTCATAGTAATCTGTGTTTAAATTATATGATCACCAATCATGATATATATGTCAAAATAAACTCCTCTATTTTGTGGTTACAAATGGGATCATTCAAAAATATACCATGATAGAGATCCACAACTTGAGTAAATAATTTAAATGATTCCATTGAACAAAATGAAAAATAAAATCCTACAATATGATCTATGATCATCCCATGAAGATTGATGTCTAAGAGAATACTACTATATTTTAGTTACCATTTTCTCATAATCACATAATTTTCTACCATCAGTAATATAATCAATTCCCATATTTGAAATAAACTAATATGTGTTGAAAATAAGTTCATAAATCCATACTTATAATTATTAAAATATATAATAAAATTCAATATAATAATGTACTACAACAACCCACAATGTCAAATGACTATGGGAAATACTAAGAATCAGAAAAGAAGAAACATTTTTGTTCCTAAACAGTGTATACATATAATAGAAAATTAAGCATAATGTGGCAGGAGGTTGATGTCCAAGAACAACTTATGTAGATATGAATTAATAAAAATTAATATTAGATTGACTGATTCTTACATGATTCACAAATACATTAGATTCACTAATGTAAATTCCAGTAATTATTTCAGCCTAATCCAAGAACCCTGAGGGAATCCAATGGCTTATCATGACAGAGAACTCTGTAAACACATGATCATGACTTATATGGATATTACATTAGTTTTTCATTATATTTAATATATGACACAAATAGACACTAAAATATTATATTGGTTTAGTGCCTTTGGAAACATTGAACATAATCTTATATCTCGCTAAATGATCATTAACATCACCCAAAAAGTTCTTCCCCTTTTGTTTTCCTAACAAATCACTTTTTTTATATCATGGGTAAAAAAGAAAACATAAATACGGTGAGATCAAATGCTTATTAAGGGTAATCATGGAGATCATAAAAGAAACAGTAAATAGAGGAATGTAAAAGCATGAATATAATGTTTAAATATCTAAATATTGAATCATGAAATAAATCTCTGTGGTACATAAAGAATATATCATAAAGTAACATTATAAATAATAAAATAGCATTGTCATAAAACATGTAATTGAGGCTACAAATAACCACATAATATGATTTTATATATTATCCAAGCCATGGTTTCAAATACCGTCACACTGTTAAAATTCCATTATTGAATCGGGTTTATGTACCATTGTAGCCATGATTTACTGTACATTATTTTCTTGGTGTTCTAGTCCTATATTATTGAATATGATTTACATTCCATTCCTCCCATATATTATTGAACCATATTTACAAGTTGTTCCAGTCAAGTCTACCTCACTAAATATAAATCATAACCCAATGCATTGTCTAGTTATATAATTCCCACCCATCTCATAATAAAACCATCTTTATATTTTCCACACAAAAAAATTATTCATCCTACCATAACAAATGAAATAAAATGGGTTTCTATAACAATATTTCATCATTAAAAAATCCTCATAAAATAAATTGATTTCATATAAATAATTACATCATAATCATAAAAGATCATGTTAATAATATGGATAAAATCACAAACATTTTTCACCTAAGAAGGAAAATAATTTTTATAAAACACATGAGCTTAATTCTTGAGAAAAATATTCTTTATTGGTCAAAAACACTTTGTATTCTCAAAATTCAGAGCAATTTTAAAAGAAAAGAATTTTGTAGAAAATAAACATGAAATTGTTTAAAGGATAATTCATGTAAATAAGGTGTTATAAAGCTATAAAAATGCATTCAAGACATATTAGTTACAAAAATTATTCTTATAATTTTAATAAAAAATTCAACAAGTGCATCATATCGAAAAATTTTAAAATATTATTTTCATACAATTTAATAAAAAAATTACCAATGCATAAAATTGAATTTTAACAATAGTAGAAGAATAAAACAAATTACACATTTAGGAAGAATGTATACAAATGATAAATATATCCCAATAAATATTTATTTATGAACAATCTTGTATAATGATGATATTGGAAAATTAACCATTATCTACGGTCTTATTTCGTCATTATTTTCTTGAAACTCATATGTTTTGATTATTTTATTTTTATTTACTCAAAAGGAATCCACATGATGGTTTTATGAACACTTTGTGGACTCTATGTGGAAGGGATGGTTATAGGTAACTTATTTGATAAGATGTTGGAGAATCCAATGTTCTTGAAAGGTGTGAGTAAGTGAGTAAAGGTGATGACATTTTATAAGATGGAGGAGGTGTACTTTAGTAAAGACTTCAAATATTATTTTATTATAAATTGTGCTTCAGTTCATAATGCTCCAGAACTCATTTATTTCAATGATAAGTTGAGTATGGGTCGAAATAATCTCATAAAATAAAATGTAGGCATGTTTTGATTTTATTTTATACCTTTTCATTTTGATTTATATGTATTTAATCTATTTAATTTTAATTGTGGTAATATTATTCTAAATATTAAACGGTTATATATAATTACTTATGTGTCATCAATAATCCATAATTTGATACATAAGGACATTTTAATCCTTAAAATTTACACTTTGTAATTTTAAAATATTTTTGTGATTTATAAATAATTTAATAATATTTTATTTTTATAAAATATCCAGTGTCAATTTTTCCACAATTTGGTTATTTGACAATAAATAAAATTCACATCTAAGATAAATTAAAACCAAACAATTTAATATACTCCTAACATGTCATAGTGCCCCAAAAAATTCATGTCTCACATTAATTATTTCAATATACTTTTCTTTTAATATTTTTAAGCCATATTTTATATTTCTATTAATAAAATAATTTCTACATCACTATTGTAAATTAAATAATTGAAATTATTTAATCTATAAAATATATTAATTAATTCCCTTTGTATATAAAATTTAATTATATTTGTGGAGACTATTTATGTTTTATTTATACTCATGCTTATCACTATTTTTAAATTATTTTACTTATAAGAGATAAGAGAGTAACCTGAAGTCACTTTCTTTGGTTTTTATTATAATTACAAAACAGTCATTGAAAAAAGTCCCTTAGAAGAATCAATTCAGAGATTTTGGTTATAGGTTGACTTTAATTCATCCTATGAGATTTTGTAATGTTTTTTGTTAATTTTATTATCATTCTCATATTGTTTGTTATAATTATTTACCCGATTAATCTTTTAATACAGTAAATAAAAATTAAGAGAGTTACTATTCCTGATGTCCAAAATAAAATAAAAGTATAATATTAATATATTTGGGATCTAATGATTACACATATTGAATACAATTATCAAAATTAAAAACATCAATGTTTCATTAATTAATTTAAAATTAATTCAAATTTTCAAAACCAGAGAGTATGTTTTTAATAAGTAAAAACTATCAAATGATAGACATACTTTTATTACAAATTTAATTGTGAAATGACTTAAACTATCCAAAGTTTAATTTAATGATAAAAAAATAATCTAATTACTATTTAAAACCAATTATAAATATAATATAACTATGTAAATAAATTATATGAAATGGTAGTTTTCAATTAAAATGCCTTAGTTTTTTACGATTCATTATAATATGAATTTTATTAGAAAAATTCCAAATAAAATTAAAAAGGTAATTTTTGATGTCCCTATTAATAAAATGATTTTTATTTTGAATAATATAATATATAAAAGTGCTAAAAACTATATTTAAATTTGGTTTTCCAACAAAAGTTGAAAAAACTGATATTTGTTAAAAATAATACGCTTTTATCCTAAAAATTGAATTTGTTCCTATATCATGTTCTAGAAAATACATCATTTAAATTTTATTCTTATATAAAATTAAAAATTTCGTTAATACATTACATAACAAGTAGATTATATGCCATTAAATAATAATATTTTAAAAATATATTAGTGATTAGTGAAACTGAGTATTGCGTGCAACACAAGCTATCGAGGAAGGTTTCTCTGGCTTGTAATGCAGGCCATGTCAGTGTAGAATTTAGTTCAATATTCTTTTAGTTTTACATATATTATAATTAAAACATATTTATTTTATACATTAAACAAAATATATACTCATTGTTGATGGAAATGAATTCTATGATGAGAACATGAGATTGTGTGTAACACATTCCTAGAATAGTGTTTTGTATAATACAAGCTAATATAGTGTTCAAATAGCCCAATATAATCTTGGTGTAGAGTAAAACACAAGAAAAATAATAAATTAATAAGAATATATCTAATAATACCTTGTTTTTTTACATTATACCACCTTAAAAAGAATTTCACCCCCAAAATTCATCGGGGCTATAAAAGGATTCCTACTTGAATGTTTCTTTTATAGAAACGAACATCCAAAAAAATAATAGTAAAAAATTATTTTAAAAAGGAATGTTATAAACATAATGGTATGCTAAAGTAACTCATAAATAGATCTATATGTATAAAAACCTAGGAAAATATTGATCATGTATGAATAGTATAATAATCATAGAGATTGATAAAAATCACTGATCATAATAATGTTATTTATATATTGAATGTTAAAAAAAGTTAAACAAAAGAAGTGTGAATGTAGACATGAATATCATTAAAAATGATGGTAAAAATACACCCTTTTACATCAAGATAATTTTTCATAATATTGATGAATTTTCATTAGAATATACAGTTAATTGATTACAATACAATCACATCATTAGTCATACCTGGTATAATTTTTACTTTATATCTTATTCAATGAAATGAATTTTCATTTTCAATTCCTAAAGTGTTAGTGGATCATGATATTCATAAATATAATGATAGGGAATTACATCTATTTGAATATAATTTTATCAATGGTAATAAAATATGAAAAATTACACCCATAACAAGATGATAAATTAATCTAACAAAAACAAATTGGACACAAACATATAATATGAATAAATGTATAACATTATAATCCATTCAAAATAGAAAAATATACAACTTTAGAAAGAGGTGGAGTAAATCTGTATATCATTCCCATATCTCATGAGACAGTTCATGGTTGTCACATTCCATACATGAGAATACCTTAATCGTGTTTTCTATTTACCATACATACTTATTGAAAACATGCATGTTTATATATTAAAAAACATAGAGGATTATTTCTTAAGTCCCAATTAGTATTATACACCATAGATGATTTCATAACTCTCTTGTTGAAAAATATATATTTAGTTCTAAATAAAAAAATACCATCCAATTTACATTTTCAAATCCAACAGATCATTATCCAAAAATCATTTTCTTATCTCAAAGGATGTATTATGGGTTATCATTCCATTAATCATATGTTCTACAAGAATTTAACAATACCCTTAAATCACTTTTTGGCTACGTTGAACAATTCATCATACCTTTCCAATCCTTAATGAAATACAAATACTGAAAAAACTTATATATTTCCTCACTCGTATAACATAATATTTGAATTCAGAACCATATACACCAAAATAATCCCACATTATTCTTAATCCATTAAGCAGGATCGATCATCTTCGTATTTCCTAAAATATGATTAATATCAAAAGGTTTCTTAATCTCATGCTTCATAGGTTTAATGTAAAAAATAATGGAAGAACATCACATACAATTCAAATGTAATTTATAATCTATTTATCCTCTTTAATATGACCAACACTCATTCCATTGTCATGAGCCTCATCATGATGTTTCCACATAGGAAATAGAACTTCAATATTCCCATACTAAAATCGTTGGAAACATCAAATGGTTAACTATGTTCTATGTATTTATGGGCATTGACTAAGACCTGAATAAAATGTTTGGGAAACACATATCAGAGATTAAAAACTCATAAGTAGGTAAATTACATATAATGTTTTATCATAAGATATAAAATGCTTAATAATAGGTTATTCACGACTATCACAAAAACAATAGTATTTTAACATCTACATGACTTATCCTAATGATATCCCTAGACATAACATATAAATATCTTTAGGTATCTCGCTAAATAATTCACATTCTATCATCCAAAGGATAACTACACCTTTGATCGAATAATAACTGTAAATACCCATGCATGACATACATGAAAAGTACATTACTTTTGTGGAATACTTAATTTATGACACAAATAGACACTAAATGATTGTAGTGGTTTAGTGTCTTTGTAAACATTGAACATAATCACCTAACAAGGTGAAACATATTCAACATCTCCCATATAGATAATCCATTTTGTTTCCCTACCTTAAACCATTCTTTATATCCTGGGTGAAAAGAAAACAAAAATAGTATGAGCTCAAACTCTCAATAAGGGTAAACATTGAAATCCTAAAATATAACCATAAACATAATATTACAAATACACGAAAAAAAAATTTACATTCCAAAATATTGAGTCAGTAGGTAAATTGCGGCAGTATATAATGCATAGATAATTTATAAACATTAACTTTGATAAAATAGAATCAACATAAAACATGGAATTTCATAGACCAAATATGATCATATTATGATTTACATAGTATAAAATTCATTTCTTCCAAGACCATAATATTGGAAAAATTCCTTTATCAAACTATTTTTAGAAACCATTCCATCTATGTATTACTAAATCAGATTTATTTGTAGTTTTTCCCAGTGTTGGTATCCATATTTACTCTTTGTTCTAGAAATGTATTACTCAAGAATATTTACTTTCCATTCCAGCAATATCCATTTAATGAAAAAGAAATCATCACCTAATGAAATAGAGAGAGCTATATATCCCACCCATCTCCTAATGATACCATAAATACATGTTTTACAAAACATAAATCTTTCATAATAACATAAACCATAAAATAAAATGGTTGTATGAACCCTTATTTAATCATAATATTATACATATAAAATAAATGGATTTCATTCAAATAATCATATCATAAATACAATAAAATAAAAGTAATAATAGTGAAAGAAACACAACCCCATGTCATCTAATATGTGAAATAATTGTGGTAAAACACATGACCTTAATTATTGAGGAAAATATTTTTTATTCTTCAAAGATGTTTATCTATTCTAAAGGAAGCATTATTGAAATAAGGAATTATAAAGGAATACATATATGTTCATTATGTATAAGGTAAAAAAATATTATACTCATACTTTTAGAATAAACTTCAAAAAGTACCTCATATCATAAAATTTCAAAATATTAATTTCATATTTTTTAATCAAATATTACCAATGGGTGAAATTTATTTTAAAAAATTATAAAATAATATAATTAATACTGCATATTTAGGAAATATGGATGTGGATGACAAATATAAAACAACAAATATTTACTTATATACTATCTAGGATAATAAATATATTGAAAAATTAACCCTCACATTAGGTATGATTTCTTTAGTATGTGTTTGAAACTCTTTTTCTACAGGAATCTCCATTTTATTTGCACAAAAGTGATCCTTATGATGGTCTCTACCCAAATTGTAGCCTCTAGGAATAAGAGAGGGATATTGGTATATTATTTGAGTAGAATATGGATGATCCAAGTGGCATGAATGTTGTGGGTAAGTGAGTAGAGGTGGTTGCCTTTTATAAGAGGAAGGAGGGGGACATTTGAAATGACTTGAAATATTAATTTATTATCAATTTAGTATCGCATTACAATGCTTTAAAACTCATTTATTTTGATGATAAGAAAATTATTGGTAGAAATCATCTCAACAAGTAATATTTAGACATGGTTTGATTTAATTTTAGACCTTATCATTTTTATTTACCTTAATTTATTCAATTTATATTTAACTATGGTAATGAAATTCTATATATTAAATGCTTATAAATATATAATTATGTGTTTTAAATTATATATAATTTTATATTATATGATATTATATACCATATAAATTTCAGTTTATAGTTTTTGAAAAATTGGGAGATTTGTTAATAATTTAATAATATGTTATTTTTATAATGTATCAATAGTGTTAATTTTGACACTATTCATCTATATGACATTAAATAAAAATGGACAAGATGATAAATTCAAAACATAATCTTTAATACCCTCCTAAATTGTCATATTAACCTAAAAATTCATTTAGAGCAATAATTAGTTCATAGGACATTTCTTTTATAATTTTAAATTCATTTATTTAATATTTATATTATATAAATAATTTCTACAGCCCTATTGTGTCATAATTAATGGTAATTATTTAATTTCTATAAATTATAAAATAATTCTCATAATATATATAATTTTATTATCTCTATGTAGACTATTTATGTTCGATTTTTTATCATGTTTATCATTATATTAAAATAATTATACTTATCAGATATAAGAATTTGACATGTTGTTAGATTCTATGGTTTTACTTATAATTACATCAATTTCATTGAAAAAGACCATTAGGTGAATCAATTATAACCCTTAGGTTATGTTTCTGTACTTTGATTCATCCAATATGACTTTGGAAGGTGTTAGGGTAATTTTATTATCTTTATCGTATTGTTTGTTACCCTAATTTACTAAATTTACCTCTAACTACGATAAATAAAAATAATTGTATTTACTATTCATAATGTCTTAAATAGAATAAATGTAACCTATTTCAAAATTTAATATAGATAAAAATATAATATATATATATATATAAATAAATTAGAAGAAAATGATGATTTGAATTAATATGCAATATTTTTCACTATTTATTAAAATATTAATTTTATCAGAACAAAACCAAAAATTCAAAAAAAGTATCTTTTGATGTCTCTCTTCCATATAAGATGTTTATTTTTACTAATAGAATATAATTTTTTTTTTAAAACTATATTTAAAATTGGTTTGTCATCAAATGGTTGATGAACTGCAATTTTTTTAAAATACATCATTTATCCAAAAAATATGAATTTTTTATTTTGTAATGTTATAGAATATACAAAAGTTGAATGCTAATTTTATATGAAATTGAAAATTTTCGTTTTTTACTATTCATATCAGCTAATTCAAATCCAATTAAATAATAATATTTTATTAATATATCACTGTTTAGTGAATCTCAATATTGTGTACAATGCAAGCTATTCAGTAAGGTCACATTTGAATGTAATGAAATCAATGTCATTGTAAAATTTATTGCATGCTTCCTTTGGTGTTTCGTATAACATAATCAAACCATGGGTCTCTTATACATTAATAAAATTCAATACTCAATGTTGCGTAAAATGAATTCTATCAGATGAACATGAAATTTTGTGTATCATATACCAAGAATAGTGTTAAGTATATTGTAAGATAATATAATGTAGCGTATATAGAAGATAATCATGGTTTAGAGAACAACACAAGAAATCAATGAAATTTAAAATAATATATCTCATAAATTTATTAGGAATTGGAAACTCGATATTTTAAGTTAAAGGCATTTTCTACCATTATTATGAACTGTTATATCATGGATTATTATTAAGATAAAGAAATTAATATTATTTATATTCACTTCCAATAATATAGATATATTGTGGGGGAATAATCATATTTATACTCTTTCCCAAATGGTATTACAGTATAAATATCCTCCATTAGAAGTATATTATTTATTTATTCCAATATGGTATCACAAGAAAATATTAGGATCCATTTTTTCAATATGAAGGAATAATTTATGACATTAAAAATTTACTCATTCCACTCTAACAAATACCACACTGGAATCCCAATGAGTCTACTCATAACCTTACATATAACCATCTAGTTAAAAAGCATGGTAATTCATCAATTCGTAGTAGTCATATTCACAT
Organism: Viscum album; assembly: GCA_963277665.1. NCBI lineage: Eukaryota > Viridiplantae > Streptophyta > Magnoliopsida > Santalales > Viscaceae > Viscum > Viscum album. The sequence continues at coordinate 28,749 of CAUJRU010000781.1, forward strand.
ATATATATAAATACATTATATAATGCTCAAAATATGGAAATTATTTAAAATACTTATATATCTATGAAACATAGAAAAGATGAAATATTAGAAAATAGTTATAAATATGTCTATAACAGATATTAAAAATAGAATTAGTTAATAAAAGATTTTATTTTTAACGCAAATATATTTATATATATATATGTAATATAAAATAGTGTAATTAATAATAATATATTAATTCCATGAAATCCTCATAATATGTTAACATTAATATTGAAAATTTTATCCCAGAGGTCTATCTGCATGATCCAGCTTTGTATATGGAATCTTCCATAACCATGTCCTATACAGTTATCTCTTTAATACAATATCATTGTGGTGAAAAAAATAACTATCATTTCCATATGAAAATTTTCTAATTCCCCAAACTAATCCACTATATCCAAACCGGTGTGTCAATTGAGATCAAGCTTGGATACCCATATATAGAGGATTCCGACTAGTTATGTTATTAATGTACATCAGTGGAGATAAAATACCCTCAATATTATCTCATAGACCTATAATAATATAAAATAATATAATTATATAGATTCATTAGGGTAAACTTGTTTACTCAATTTATAAAAATGAAAAGTCATAAAAATAAGTAAACATGACTCTGAATGAGTTAATAAAAAATCCACAATAAGGGAATGTTATTAAATATATAAGTATATTGTATTATTTTATGAAAAATATCTAGGTTTCTATCGTAGAATCATTGTCTTTAGCTTAACCACTATCCATTATCCCCTCTCCCTTTCATGTATCCTTGAAAATTATGTCTATACAATCAGTGAATTTCACATACATGGTATAAGTAATAAATATCGATAGGAAGCCACCATTGCATTCTTGTAATGTTACTACATTTATATAAGTTGTGTTCGGTGATAAATATAAATGTGAATGAATGTATATCAAATATAAAATCAGGTACTAAATGGTGATGCACTGAGACACTAAAACCCCCATTTTATATGTAATTCTGCTCCATGCCAAAACGATGTTCAAGAGTAGTTGGAAAATAACTTTAATGAGACACAAGCACGGAGACACATAAAATGGTGACCTCAAAGAACAATGTGGATATTTTATTTTTTATCAATATGTCAACAAGTTTTTCTTCAACTCTCGATAGGTTGAAGGTATTGAGTCTCCTTTGGAACTAATGAAATCATTATCATGCCCTAAGAAATGTGTTTATCATCACAACTATTACACGTCATGAGAGATCCACATCAAAGGGTAACCATACAACGTTGGTCCCCCTATTATGGATTCTAAGATCCAACCTCCGATGTAATGATAAATATAGAAAAGGATAAACAAGATAAACAAATCACTACATGGTATCTTGAGAAATCTAGTATAATCACATAATGACATGTGATTCAACATTATGAGTGGGGACTAGATAATCTCAAAAGTCTCAAGTATAAATGATCATATATGGTTATAGTTACAACAGAAACAAAAAATATATATTTAGACAAAAATAAATTACAATTGTTTCAATCACATGATTCTTACCATGAATAAATATTTATAAACTAGACCAAAATGGTACATAACTTCCAACATCAAGGTAGATGAATAATCACACCAATTATCATCATGGTTCAAAGAAAATACCCATCTCACACCCATGGAGTTCAGATCATAAATAAAGGATATGCAGCTTCTATTCTTGTCAATAAAGATTTTATTTGTAAAGGACAATCAAGAAAATTTCATTTCAACAACATCATTCATGAATCAAAAAATTTAAAGAGTCCATCAGTGGGTTAAAGTCGATGTTCATCCATGGATGGACAAAAAAATTCATGTTGTTTTACATTTATACATTAATGGATTGTGAATTAATATTAAAATATTGAGGTGTGACACTGTTCGATTCAATGATCATTGAAGAATAACTAATCCATCAATGTAAATGAAATACTTTTAGATAATAAAGAAGAGTATGATCTCATGATGTTTTTATGAATAAGAATACATGTACATTCAATCATTATTTATGAATTAATCTCTCTTCAAGAGTTGTGTTTGTTGTTGAATTGATTTCACCACTACTCTAAAATGTCTTATTTGATGAATTTAGGTTTAATGAGTGATCCAATTCCATAATTTGGTTTATTATGATGGTTTAATGAAAAAACTACTTCATGTTTTCAAAAGATGATATTTTTTTGATCAAGAATCAACATCAAGATGCATGATTTTCCAATGATATAAATAGCAAGAAGGAATTAATCAACATATAATCAATTATTACATATATCACACATAGATTCATGGAAAAACATGAGGAATAAATATTTGGTATTTATTATGTGGAAAAACGCATCATTCTTACTTTCCAAATTTGTAAAGGATCATAGTGACCAGGGGAGAAATATTGAAATGTATATTGGATAAATAGGATTTCACAATTTTTTTTGCATCTTGGGGTTAATATTTGGTTGTGAAAGGATGATAAAAATGACTATAATTAATGTCAAGTGTGGTGCATTAATTTTACATTTCGACTTGGTGCACCGACAAGTTGGTGGGCCTCACTGGTGGGATGGTATTGACTAGATAGTGACTGGACACTAATTGGATTTTAGAATAACTAGAATTTTGGGAGATATGACCTAGCCATTAGTTTTAAATTCTTATTTTATGTAGCTAATTGACCAACTGGAACCCACAGGATTTCCGGTGTGTTCCCCCAATGGTTATTTGGATGTTCTATATCTACAAAAAATCTATGTTCAACTCTAAAACTCCAACCACAATTAGTCAACCTCGTAGCATGAAATAGTTATCCTCTCAAACATCCATATAAAAAATAACAATAAGGAAATTAATTAATATAAACATTAAATATATCATTCATTGAAATAAAATTAAAATGTTACAAATAGTAATATTAATTTATTTTAATTGGTTATTTTAATTTTATATATTTATTATTATATTGTTAATGTAATTATAATATATTGAGTTTCATTTTACTTGGGTGTTATATATGTCGGGTGATGTGTGTGAGATAAGATATCAATGATATTAATAATTTGAAGGGTCTAATATGTCAGTCCTTACACATGGGGGAATGCTGAAAACTCTTGTTCATGGTTATGGAAGCTAGGAAGCTGTTTGTGGGAGGCATTTCCAACATAGGTAATTGAATTTATATGAATAAGTGTGGTGAGGTGTTTGTTTTTAGATGTGATTTGGTAGGAAATATTTTATATAATTTAAATTTTATTAATTATTCTATGTCTTAGTCTAGTCAAGATTCATTAATTTGGTATATTATCACTGATTAGAGTGTTATCAAAGAAATATGACTAACCAATAGGTGATTAATACTCAACCATCAATGTTTTATACATGATCTTGCCTATGATCAATGAACTCATTGGTTTCCAATCATTGTCCATAATGGGATTCCATGATGAAAATGCGATATATTCAATCATCTCCCTTCAGAATTTGTTTAATTCCCTCAGGAATGATTATTTTATTTTATTAATAATTAATTAGTATTTACTAACTAACAATTAATAGTTATTAAACATACATTTCAAAGTATACGGTTAGTGGCGATGGTTGAAAACTTCATTCCCCATGATAATAAATGTGATTAATATAATATGGTAGAGTGTATGGGTCTACCTTCCCAGAATAGTCTGAACTCCAATCAATGAAAATCATAGAAGCTCTAATTGAGACGTTTTATCTATTAAGACTTTATCAAAATCCACTAAGTTATACTCAAGAACATGAATTAAGAAATTATGATATTATAATTTCAATATAAAAAATTATATGAATATATGGACACATCTTAATATGGTTAATGGAATAATTATAAAAGAAAATATAATTTATTATCACAGAGATAGAGGATTACCAATTATCAATTATAGGTTTTTATCATGCATTAGACATCATTTATAGAGAAAACTATATCACATGGAATCATATCAATGGGAAATTTAATATACAAAAATTTGAGAAACTATCAGAACCAACCAATCAATCAAGAGTAGCTAAATCATTATCGATGATATTTTTAAATTAACATAAATCATCCTCTACGCAGTTTGATATAAATACTATTATTCCTAGAAAATTTCATTCTGATGCAGCTGAATTTTAATATCATTTATTAATCAGAATATTTCCAATGATCAATTAATCATCATATTATATATGACATGTATAGTCAATGTGTATTTATGTTTAAAGGATCATAATTTCCAATAAAATTATATATGATACATTTACTATTAACTACATAATGACTGATCACTAATTGAAGGGGAATGATATCGAAATCGATGAAGAATATAGGAACTCACTCACATTAAACTACAAAGTTATGACATTTTTTTATCTAACACTAATATTGAATAACTTCATCAGATTCCACCAACACAACCCAAGTCGATGGTTCTGTTACAATTAAGATTATTACATAACTAAATCACTTGCATAATGGGAGGCAAAAGACCAATTATCCCAATTTTCCGTGATATGATATATCAAATTCCATTAATAACACATACGAATGGGGGAAGAACAAATGTTGGAATCTATTTGACTCCATCAGTTCATGAGTCTTGATAAAATAAAAATACATAATTGACATTATTTAAGGATAATTAATGAAGACTATTATTTATAAAATCACATGCTCTTGGTTTTCCTGCATGGTAATCCATTCCATGCATAGACCATGTGAGACTACAAATTATTTTTTGAAACTGATATAGATTTGTCACAAGTGTTTTCAAAATTGGTCTAAACCATGATATTGGCCGCTGGAGGGATATATATAGATTTTTTTGGAAATGATGCATGGTTTGATAAATTATGCACAATAAATTTTGGTATCTCGCTGCTTCTGCCTCAAGAAGCCTGAATTTCCTCAAATAAAAATAGGTTTCCTCTTACTATTCACAAATGGATCAGGCCATAAAAATACCTCCTAATTTTACAAAGAAAACAACAATTGACCTAGAATATTTCCCAAATTAACCTGGAGCTGAAAATATAATTATAAATATTATATTTCCTATGGAATTTAAACATGTAAATAAGAGTTTTTTATAATATTCACAATATAGTTCTATTTATATCTAGCATGATTCTACTGAGCATCTCCAAATGCAACATCAGAAGATGATACAAAATCTAATATTCTTTTAATTTCAAGATTATGATCACGACATCCATGGAACTCAACACAAAAAAATGTATTAAACAAATTCAATATAAACAATCTGGGTACTCCCAACCATAATAGTCACCATTCATAAAAATATTTAGCCTTTCTAATGATGATACTAGTTTGGATTAGCTCCTTCCATGAATTGATGCAAGGCAATGATGAAAATTTGATATTGTAAACTAATTCATGGTCCCTAACCAATCCTATGAGTCTACACTGTTAAAAAAATGCAATTAAAATCCTTTTCCTGAAATTATGAATTCAAATATAAACATATATTTTATTCATGATGGAATGATCACTATATGGGTTCCACAATCTTTATTTAGGTTCAGATTGAAACAATATTTGAAATAAAATCTAATTAAATATATTTGATATCTACCACATGAACTAAAATTTATGAAAATGGTGTCGGGATTATTTAATAGTTGTATAGATATTCTATATTTATTTATTATCCTTATAGAAATCTTTGCCAACTTTGATGTTATATTATTTCATATTCAACCTGCCACATAAACCGTCTATAAGGCCCTTAAGCATGCACACAACCATCAATGATCCTACACCGTCTCATTTTTATTTATCCCTTTAATTTTTTAATCCCACATATGGTCTCAAAATAATCTTATATATAAGAAAAATATATATCATTCATTTTGGAACTAGATTCAGTCCCTTGAGTCACACTGATCAACCAATATATAGTCTTATGCAATAACAAAACCCTTCCCACAAGAGATTTCACTTAACACACAATTGTATCATTTCTCCCTAATAATGTAGAATCATGTTTATCACCTCATATGGAATAAAATAGTATCCTAGGACACTCAATAATCCAATAATGAATATAAATTCTAATGTGACCGTCATTTCATACATGAATTTAATTAAATAGCCGAACATTACATATTCATAGAATCCCATAATGTTCTTCATCAAAATAAATTATTCATTATTTAAGAACACCATCAACTGGAATCCCCGATGTGTATTAAAACATAAATACTATAATGTTATATCCCCCTCACACATGTTTTTAGACCGAAAGATAAAATTTCCTCTATTGAAAAACACACATTTAATATAGAATTGTACCCCAATAAAATTTCTAATGTCAAATCCCTTTGTAGATACATATCCACCAATTAAAACCACTAGGATAACAAGTCATATGATTTTAATTCCAAACATTTATTTTAAAAACACCATGTGTAACTCAGAACTAAGTTTTTTATTAACATACAACCACTACCTCTCCAATTTTCATCGATTGAAATAAAATTATTTTCAGTGATCTATTCATCACCATTCATCCACTGATCCAACATCACCAAAAAAATCCAAATATGAATTTTCACACATTAAGTAATTCCTATAAATTTATGATAACACCACTCATTTTTTAACATATAATGATTACCCGATGAGCCAAATTAATCCATGATAGACTCAGAATCTAACTTATCATTACATTTTCCATAATGAATAATCTATTCCAAACATGATCACTCATTACACACTTTTTGAACCGAAAGCACATCACTACCTATATTCTCCTTGTCACACATGACATTGAGCTATTAGTTTCATTTTTGGGTGTCCAAGAATTAACTAAATCTCCATGGTTCAAAATCCAATTATATTCACTTACCAAAACATTATAGTCTCATTCCAAACTAGTGGGTTAAAAATCCCTAGTCATTTCATCGAGTATATAGGAATCAATATTCTTTTAATCATAAAATTTTATCATGAGTAGTTGTAATTGATTTTCAACATACTATTGAGTTTTAGGAAATTTTCATGACATTCCACTAGTCCTTTAAAATTATTTTGACATGTATTGGATATATTGCTAAATAGAAATATTCATATGTCATTAACATTGGTTATCCATTCAAAAGGAATATTCTTACATGGGTTACAAACATAATAAATGACACAGAAACCAACTTGTTAATAGAATATCATTATAAGGCCACAAGGTGATACAAGAAACCAACACATAATTTCAATCTGTGACGTAGCCAATGAAAATTCATCTAGAGAAATAAATACATACATTCCAGGATATGATAATCTCATAGACATATCATTTTGATGAAAAATATACTTGATTATGTTAATATAAATGTAATGGGAATACATTAATAAATCAAAATTGCATAGGTAGGGATCCCTATGTAATCATACCTATAAAAGGATACCCTCAAATTTTTTAACTAATAAATTTGACATTATTAAACCACATATCGTGGTATGTTGAATAGAATGTTCATATGAGGACTGATTTTCATTTCCATCATTATTTTCATTATAATTTCAGTAATCAATTTCACTAAAGTAATCCACACAATAGTACCACATGAAATACTATTAGAAGTATACATGTATAGTTGATTATCTGAATAATGTGCATCCACGAACTCATATATTCTAAAACAGTTAAAATTATTCCAAGTAGGAATATGATTCCTTCGTCAATATTACAATCACACAAATGTGGAATATTTTTCATGAGAATACGTTCTGTTTGATAAAATGATTGTGAATCATATTACTAATTCAGTTATGATTAAAACCCATATGAACTCACATATTACTAATATATATTTGTCACTAGAGGTAAAAACATGTGATCATAAAAGAGAAAACCCTTAATTCCAATCCCATATATTTGAAACCTACACATCCATTGAAAAATGTGTTCCAACTAAACTAGATCAGGTTTTATAAAATGATATAAATCATTTCTAATACATATGAATTATAACATCAATAAATAAGAATACAATTGATTTATTTATAAAATTGTATATCATCCTTACTCAAATAACAGAATCTATGACAGTTTTCAACATGACTTCTCGAGCACCTCCATATATAGTTGAGGCTACAATATACTAGTGGTGGTATATAGTGTCACGACCCGCCCTTGGGGCCCATGCCGTGACTACCCCATGCCCGCCTTCCATAGGCCAGGGGCTGGTGACTAGCACTAAAGGCGTAAATCCCTATTGCTGGGAAGGAATTTCCTCTATAAAAGTAAACAAAATATCACAGAGTACACGAAGAAGTAATACACTAAGTACAAAAGAATGTTCTGAAAAGTAAGTGGGCCAGAATACAAACCCAACTGAATATACAACTACAACTGAATGAAAGTACTGTAGAAAAAGACAAATAGATGGGAGAATGGAAGCAGCTCTTGAGTCGTCCTCCTCGGATCCTACCTGAGGGGTAGGTACAGATAGAGCAGCTCCTGGATTGTCCCCACGGATCCTACTAGAAGGGTAGGTACAGATAGCCTCCTCAACGCTCTCTCCTGTCAACATACTCCGACTGTCGTCTCGTCGTGAAGTCCACCTCCGGATACTGACTCATCATGAGGTCCACCTCCGGGTACCGTCCAGTCCTCGAACACTCGACCTCTGTCAGCGCTACTCGTAGTCTGCAACCAACATAACGAGGTGCGGGCATAGCTCGTGCAGGGGTGTGTATACGATACTCAGTAGGGACCCCGAGACCCTCAAGGTCTCACTAAATAGAAAATTGATGACCACAATGAATGATCTCAACAGATAACCTTTACTTAGGTATAATACCATACATATACCTAAGTTATCATGTAATCCATCTCAATCATGAGAAAACACAAAGGTTGTGAAATAAACGGATAACCACTACCTAGGTATATGCCCATACATATACGTAAGTTATCAAGGGACACATCTCAATCATGCGATAAACACAATGGTCAAAGACTCTGCTCAAACCAGGATTTTCATTATCGAAACCGTAACTGCTGAAGAGCCCCATCTCTGGAGTGTACAATGATCCTATCAAGACTCCAAGGTACTGCTCACTAACCTATGACTACTAAGTTACTCCTCTGGTCGAGTACCGCAGGTCAGCCACCCAAACATAGTAGTTCTTCCCGTTGGGGTCTGCCACCAAACACAGTAGTGCATACCCCCTAATAGCCTGCAGAGGTAATCTCCGGATGAGTACCGTGGGTCTACATCAAAACTCAGTAGTGCTCCGTATTCCATGGGTCTGTACCCAAAAAAATTAGTTCTCTGTCCACCAGGATAGTTGACTCACTCCAAGTCGAGTCGGTCAAGCAGTCGCTAGGTCTCATCCAGCTACACGGTCTCCGTAATCCGTATACTCGTCTCCTGGAAGGTCTGCTACACGAATTACTGGTCAATATTCTATGTATCAAAAAGTCCCACGAAGAAGTATCTCATAGGACCGCCTCATCATAGGGGTCTCAACACAATGGACGACGCATCAATCGGGTGCTCGGTTTGTGAGTTATTAGTCTTTTCGTCCTAGGGGGCTGGTTGGTTTCATGTATGAACCAACCCGGCCATATCTCAACTATACCCCGAACTCTCATATGGTATACTCATAGAGATCGTTTCTCAACCTGATCACCAACACCACTGACGGTTCGTCAAACGGACGTCCGGTCTGAAAGTTATCAGCTTTTCCGTTCCAGGGACCCGGTTGGATTTCAGGTAAAATCCAACCCGACCACTATCCAACTGCATCCAAAACTCATACGTAGTATTCCAAACGTTCTTGTCTCATTATGAGGAATCCAAAAAACTCGACGGCACGTCAATCGAATTTCCGGAGCATAAGTTATATGTGTTTCCGCTCTGAGGGCTCGGTTGGTTTCGTGTTTGAACCAACTCATCCGTACCAATGTTCTCAAAAACCGTGAGTGTAATATTCTGAAATGTCTGTCTCGATCCAAGGATCGCATCGCATCTGACGGTGCATCGATCGAAGTTCGGTATCCCATGTTATGATCTTTTGAATGAAACTGTCTAAAAAATTATGGGGTTCGGGCCCGGTCAAACCCGGCCCGATACCCCCCTATGTCGGCCCGATGGGACCGGCCCCGCCCGGCCGGGGCAGGTGGCTAGCCTGGCTAGAGGGTGCGGGGGGTTACGCCCCCCCCCCCCCCGGTTGAAGAAAAACCTGCGCGGAATAATGTCGTGTCGCTCCGCCTCCAGAACGGCTTAGCCGTTCTGGTTTGGCCACTGCAGCGGCTTAGCCGCGGCGGTCCTATTCCGGTGGCGCACCGCTGCCACCTTCCGCGAACCTCCGGATGCACTCCGGTGGTCCGTTTCGCCTCCCATCTTCTCTAATGGTCCTCCTAGGACCCGACCATTACTTTGATGTCTTTAAATTGCCTCTACGACCTATTTCTTCATCGCCCAACGATCCGTACATCAAATAACAAATCGCGGCCTCTTCATGGTTTTCCCGCGCGGCGGGATGGCACCCCATATTTGTTCGGCCTCCATGGCATGGCGTGACGGCGCCACATTTATTCTCCCTATTTCTTCCTGATTCCTCGCGATGTCATTGAACCGAGCCGCCTTCGTTCGTGCCGCAACAAAAACAACATCGATGGGGGGAGTAGGGTCGGCCTTGTTCGTGTGATCCGACCTTCTCCCATTATTACAATAACAGGTGGCCAAAAAGAAGTCAATTAACGACAATGAATTCACAAACAAAATAAATTACCCTTATGGTTTTCCCTGCAATCAAGAATTCCTAACCCGCAATCATATTCTGTCGCGGATCATGTTAATATTTAGTTGATCCGCGTTCTTTGTTTTAGAAGGGAATAAACATGGGTTCATTAACATTCAGAAATTAATTCCCTAACTCAAAAGAAGTTTGCGGAAGCTAGCGTCATGGGGGTGGTTTCGATGACGGCGTTGGTGTGCATCCAAGAAGGGAACAACATCTCACACCAGCTACGGAGAGGAGAAGGAACGACATGCCATTGGAGAGTCTCTGACTCGGTGCCTCCTCCTTGTCATCGAATAAGAAGAGGTATGAAGATACCGGGTCGCCGAGTCGATGATCCTTGACGAAGTGTTGTCGTTCTTCGTTGAGGATGAAGATGTTCTTCACCGTAGAAGATAAAGTTCTTCAAGATACTTAGATCTCTCTCCTCCAATCCTCAAAACAACCAAACTAACCCTCTAAAATAAAATAAGATATTCTTATTTTATTAAGTCATTATAAGAGTTCAAAATTCAAAAACATCATTCCATTTATTGGATTAGTGTGTTGGAATGATTAAAGTTAGTAGAGGGAAAGTCAGCCAATTAATGCGATGTTTAAAGGTTAGTATGAGTTACACATCATATGTGGGGGGTTTAGAGGAGTTAGGGAATGTGAGGGGTTGGGATCGTGTGGGACCCAACCCACCTTTATTCTCTCAAGGGTAGTTAACAACAAGTAGGTACTACACAACTTCCACACATAGGTTATAAAAAATTAGGATATGAAATAAAATTGTAACAAAATTTTCTTACTTCACATTTAATTACCTTTTTTTAACAACTCCTCCCGAGAAAATGAACCTTCGGGAAAACTCCTTCGAAGAAAAAACCGGTGTGGAGGTTTCATCGGTGCCCTCAGATTTTGATTCTGAGCACCGGTTCAAAAGATAGAAAAACCCCGTTGTTCCTTCACTGAACGTACCCGTGCTAAACTTCTGAAATTGATTCTGGGTACTCGGGACCTCAGAATCAGGTGCCGTCAGATACTGCATTCTAGTAAAATCGCAAAGAAATTAAAATTTTCCTTGAAATTTCCGGGTCTTTAAATTACTCCCACCTTAGGGATGTACGTCCCCGTAAAGCTTTATCACCAACTAGGAATACAAATGTTGTACTAAGAACTCATCTGAGCATTCCGCTCCCATGTGCTCAGCTGGAAGGTTCCTATGCTGCCTACGAAAGCGCACAAGAGGAATTTACCATCCTCATAGGACCCGCTCTTGTCGATCCTCAACCTCTACTGGAACCCCGAAAAAATGACCACATCGCTAGCGTCCAGCTCCTCATGGACGATGATATGTGAAGGGTCATGCTCGTATCTCCTCAGATGAGATACATGGAAGTCGTCGTGCACCTGGTGTAACTGAGGTGGATGGGTCAAATGGTAAGACACCTCGCCTACCCACCTGAGGAACTGAAATGGTCTGCTGAACCTCAGAGATAACTTGCTTCCTTGGGCATATCTATGTAAACCTCATCGAGGTGAGACCCATATAAGGGCGTGATCATCATCCTCGAACTCTAGAGGTCTCCAATTCCTGTTTAGAACTGAAACTCAAAACTCGTGGTTCCACGAGGGTAAGGTTGACCGACTCAAGAGTGATCAGCCGCACCCTCCTATGCATTATTCCATATTGTGCTGCCTGGGTTTTCCTTTTCGCCGACCAAGGAAAACCCCATCCAAACGTTGTATCTAAACCACAACTTTTTGCTTAATACAGTCAATCTGAGCATGAAATGTGAATCCAATCCATACCGAGACCAACGTCATAATGCCTCGACGCTGCCACCAAGATATTCCAACTTAAACTCTCGCCTCGTGGGTCAGACCACACTGTCGGAGTAAGTGTGATTATTGAGTCTCCTACCAAGGTATCTCCAGACTTGAAGGTCAAGTCAACGGCTTAACAAAAAACTCTAGGTCTGGGACAAGATTCGTGGAAGGAAGGAATGATTCGTATCAATGTCTGTTACTATGGAAGCTTTTAGTGGACAAATATTTTCCCTCAAATCATTCTTAGAGCCATTTGGTCACACCCCTTGACCGCATGCATCTACTCTCTTTCCCTACCATCAAGCTCCCTGATCCTGGAGGGAACAACAAGGCGGGTGGTTGTAACATGTTGATATGTACACCACCTCATGCTGCTCTCCTATCTCTGCCTCCATGTCTGCTACTCTGCAGATTCATCTGTCCTTAATATTTCTTCTTTTTGAGACATTCACATTCCTATGTCTCTGATACTGGCACCAGTTTTCTATGTTCCAACTTCTAACATTCTCTAGCTGTATTCGGTAAGCCAAATAACATTCAACAACAAGGTACTCTCTAGCACTCTAATGTAAGTAGGAATGCATAGAGGAAAAAGTTATGGCTCCGATATCCTTACACACACCACGCTCAGAGGTCTGAGCTCTATAAAACTGATCGAATAGTATTCATCGAGTACCTCGAATGCTTGGTACATCTTGATGAATACTCAGCTACTGAGTCGTCGTCCTGCTGAAGTTGTATAACCTCTAGAAAACTTTCAGCCACCTCCTCAAGCCAGTCCTCAGCCGCCTGTGAGTCAGGCTCGCCCCAGAACATGTGGGTATCTGATTTTGGAACACATGTAAGTTAGTAGGCCTACATGTTTCACCTACTGGTACCGCCGGTTGTAACTGCAGTCCAACAGTTAGTGATATATCTAGCACACTACCTGAAGGTACTATCTCAGGCTTCGGTCCACGTACCGAAGCCTCATCACTAAGAGGATCATCCTCATGGTCAGTCACTGGAAAACACTAGTAGACAAGTCCACCATCCACTTTACGGATGTCTCAGCTAGGCGGAAAACTCTAGCAATCTCCTCCAGCCAGTCCCTTGTTGTCTAGGAATCTGCCTCAACTCGTATCCTCGGAGGTCGCTGCTGCTGGAACTCGTGCAACGTGCTCCTCCAGCATGCAAGGTTCACTAGTATGGCTGGTGGCATCTGCTGCCCAATAGGTGGTGGTGGTTCTGGTACACCACCCAAGGGTGCCAACAATGTAAAAAGGGCCCCGCACCAGAGCCTCATCGCTCGGTGAGCCATCATCAAGTACTCTCTCGGAACTCCAACTGACTGTCTGTGTGGAGACATCCTGAATAGATGTGACACGGTCAAAAGATTTATACCTGGTGAGCTGACCTGGATTGAGCTGACTTTAAAACTCTGGAAACACACATGCAATCAGTGTTTTCGAGCACAAAGTCGGAAATGAGAAGTCAGGGTCCTAGTGTACGGATACGTCGCCTGCCGCACCAACACTGGACTCCCTGAACTGAAGACCACACTCGATACCCTTAACACAATTGATTCACATAGAAAAAGATCAGAGTCCTTAGTTCTATGGTAGAACCGAACTCCTCTAATACCATTTGGTCACGACCCATCCCCGGGGCCCTGGCCGTGACTACCCCAAGCACACCTTCCATAGGCCTGGGGCTGGCGACTAGCACCAAAGTTGTAAATCCTGATAGCTGGGAAGGCATTTCCTTTATAAAAGTAAAAAAAACATCACAGAGTACAAGAAAAAGTAATACACTAAGTACAAAAGAAAGCGCAGAAAATTAAGTGGGCTAGAATACAAACCCAACTGAAAGTACAACTACAACTGAACGAAAGTACAATAGAAAATGAAAAACGGATGGAAGAATGGAAGTAGCTCCTAGGTCGTCCTCCTCAGATCCTACCTGAGGGGTAACTACGGATAGCACAACTCCTGGATCGTCCACCACGGATCCTACCTGAAGGGTAGGTACATATAGCCTCCACAATGCTCTCGCTCGTCAACCTCCTCCGAGTGTCGTCTCATCGTGAAGTCCACCTCTGGATACTGACTCTTCATGAGGTCCACCTCCAGGTATAGTCCAGTCCTTGAACACTCGGCCTCTATCAGCACTACCCATCATCTGCAAACAACACAACGAGGTGCGTGCATATCCGGTGTAGGGGTGAGTATACGATACTCAGTAGTGACCCCGAGACCCTCAAGGTCTCACTAAATCCAACAAGGATAACCACACAGAAGGATCACAATAGATAACCCTTACATAGGTAAAATCCCATACTTATACCAAAGTTAGCAAGTAACCCATCTCAATCATGAGGAAACACAAAGGTTATGAAATCAAAGGATTACCACTGCCTAGTTATATTCTCATACATATACCTAAGTTAACAAGTGAAAAATCTCAATCATGAGGTAAACACAAAGGTCAAAGACTCAGCTCAAACAAGAATTTTCATTATCGAAACCGTAACTGTGGAAGAGCCCCGTCATTGGAGTGTAGAGTCATCCTATCACGACTCCGAGGTATTCCTCACCATCTTAAGACTGTTGAGGTACTCCTACTTCCGAGTAACACGGGTCATCCACCCAAACACAGTAGTGCTTCCCGCCGGGGTCTGCCACCCAAACACAGTAGTTAATCCCCCCTAATAGCCTGCAGAGGTACTCTCCTGACGAGTACCGCAGGTCTTCACCCAAACTCAGTAGTGCTCTGTCCTCCATGGCTCTGCACCCAAAAAAAGTAGTGCTCCGTCCACTGGGCTAGTCGACTCACTCCAAGTCGAGTCGGTCAAGCAGTCGTCAGGACTCAGCCGGCTACACGGTCTCCGTACTCTGTATGCTCGTCTCAGGGAGGGTCCGATCCACGAGCTACTGGTCTATACTACAAGTATCAAAAATTCCCATGAAGAAGAATCTAAAAGGACCACCTCGTTATTGGGGTCTCAACACAACGGACGGCGCGTCAATCGTGCGCCCGGTCTGGGAGTTATTCGCGTTTTTATCCCAGGGGCTCGGTTGGTTTTTTGTATGAACCAACCCGGACGTATCTCAAATGTACCCTGAACTCTCATAGGGTATACTCATAGGGACCTCTTCATAATTTAATCACCAACGCCGCTGACGGTTCGTCAAACAGACGTCTGGTCTGAAAGTTATCAGCTTTTTCGTTCTAGGGGCCCGATTGGATTTCAGGTAAAATCAACCTGACCACTATCCAACTGCATCCAAAACTCAAGCGAAGTGTTCCAAAAGTTCCATCTCATCAATAGGAATCCAAAAAAGTAGATGACATGTCTATCGGACATCCGTAGATTAATATTTAAGAGTTTATGCTACGAGGGCCTGATTGGTTTCATGTTCGAACCAACTCGGACGTACCCAAAGTTCTCTGAAACCATGAGTGTAATATTCCGAACAGACCGTCTCGATCCAATGATCGCATCGAAATTGACGATGCTTCGATCAGAGGTCTGTATCCCATGTTATCATCTTTTGAACGAAACTGTCTGAAAAAATAGGGGGTTCGGGCCCTGTCCGACCCGGCCCGATAGCCCCTGGGGCGGCCCGAACGTGGGCGACCCGACCTGGGTCCAGGTCCAGCCCAACAGGGCACATCACGGCACGGTGGGCGCGGTCCGGTCCGGCCTGGGCAGCCGGCTGGCCTGGCGCTGGTGCGGCGCCCGCATGGCCAGCTGGTGTGGGGGGTTACGCCCCCCCCCCCCCCCCCCCCCCCCGGTAGAAGAAAAACTGGCGCGACTTAATGCCACGCTGCTCCGCCTCCGGAATGGCTTAGATTTTCTGGTTTGGGCACCACCAAGGCTCAGCTGCAACAGTCCTGTTCCAGCGGCACGCCGCCGGCGCCGGTCGTCGGTGCACCACCGCCACCTTCCGCGGACCTCCAGACGCACTATGGTGGTCTGTTTTGCCTCCCGTCTTCTCCAATGGTCCTCCCAGGACCTGACCATTTCTGTGATGGATTTAAATCTCCTCTACGGATGGTTTCATCATCGAACAAATATCCATACATCAAATAACAAATCGCAGCCTCTTCGTGGTTTTCCGGTGCGACCGACGGCGCCACAGCTTTGTTCGGCCTCCACGGCGCGGCACGACACCGCCGTGTTTTTTCACCGTGTTTCTTCCTGATTCCACGCGGTGCCTTTGCACCATTCCTCCTTCATTCTTACCACAAAATAAACAACATCTAAGGGGGGAGGAGGGTCGGCCGTGTTCGTGTGGTCCGACCTTCTCCAGTTATTACAATAATAGGCGTCCAAAAAGAAGTCAATGGATAGAAAATAATTCACGAACAAAATAAATTACCCCGACAGTTTTCCCCGCAATCAAGAATTCCCAACCTGAAAACATATTCTTTCTCGGATCATCATAATAGTTAGTTGATCCGAGTTCATTGTTTAATAAGGGAATAAACATGGTTTCATTAACATTCACAAATTAATTCCCATCCTCAAAAGAAGTTTGTGGAAGTTAGCGTCGCAGGGGTGGTTTCAATGACGTCGTTGACGTGCATCAAAGAAGGGAATGACGTCTCGCACCAGCTACATAGAGGAGAAGGAACGACACGTCGTTGGCAAGTTTCTACGTCGGTGCCTCCTCCTTGTTGTGGCGGAAGAAAAGGTCCGATGATACCGGGTCGCCGAGTCGATGATCCTTGACGAAGAGTTGTCGTTCTTCGTTGAGGATGAATATGTTATTTGCCGGAGAAGATGAAGTTCTTCAAGAGACTTAGAGATCTCTCCTCCAATCCTCAACACAACCAAACTAACCCTCAAAAATAAAATAAGTTATTCTTATTTTATTAAGTCATTTTATGAGTTCAAAATTCAAAAACATAATTCCATTAATTGGATTAGTGTGTTGGCATGATTAAAGTGAGGAGAGGGAAAGTCACCCAATTAATGGGATGTTTAACGGTTAAGATGAGTTACACATCTTAAGTGGGGGGTTTAGAGGAGTTAGGGAATGTGAGGGGTTGGGCTCGTGTGGGCCCCACCATACCTTTATTCTCTCAATGGTAGTTAACAACAAGAAGGTCCCACCCAACTTCCACACATAGGTTAAAACAACATAGGATATGAAATAAAATTGTGACACAATTTTATTACTTCATATTTAACTCCCCTTTTTTTAACAACTCCTCCCGAGAAAACGCACCTTCGGGAAAAGTCCTCCTAAGAAAAAACTGGCACTGCGGTTTCATCGGTGTCCTTAGATTCCGATTCCGAGCACCCGTTCAAAAGATAGAAAAACCTGCTTGTTCGTTCTCTGAACATACCTGAGATAAACTTCCGAAATTGATTCTGGGCACACCGGACATCGGAATCAGGTGCCGTTAGAATCTGCGTTCTTATAAAATCCAAAAGAAATTATGAAAAAACTTTCCTTGAAATTTATGGGTCTTTACATATAGTGAAATCATTGGAGTGTGAACACCAATATAGGTGTACAAAAAAACATAAATATAATTATTATTAAATAATTATGATAAGAATACAATGAAATATTATATTTTCAAATAAATAAAGAAAACAATTTCCCAATGGTCATACATAAAGTCATGATAACTAATCTACCATCAAGAATACCCATGTAAACACCCTTGATCAAGGAACACATTGGTGACCAAGTATAATCCATCAATGAGAAGAATTTTTCAATTAAACACTGTTTCATCATTTCTTGTAGATCATTAATGAACTATATTAGGAATGGTTCACTTATCTAATTAATTCATAAGTATGATTTGATAATTTAGAATTAATGTTTTTCTATAAGGATTCTAAATTGAAATATAGTTATCCCATGTCATAAAAAACCATATAAAATGATAATAATCATGAATAATACAATTGAATACAGTATAAGAGAATACATAACTCAATATATGATAACACCCTTCATCACTTTGATCGGTAGACCATTATCATGTTTTCCAACTCTCTTTGGCCTCCATCATATTCCAAGAGGTTATATTCAAGCATATTCATTCAAACATAAATTAATTATAAATATATTATAATATATTAAATTGACAGATGAAAAATTAAATCCATATAGAATAATCTACTTTCTGAACAAATTACTTGATAACCTCGTCCTTTGGGAAACATATCTAGTCATCTTAGAATGGTTTATATCACGATTCTATCTTTAGTTCAAGAAAAAATCCTAACATACTATAACAACAAAAATGAATATTTATTTTAAATAAATTGTAACATATGGTGAGCCATAATTGTGAAATAATATACCCCAAAAATCATCACTAAAATGTTTTCATCGTTTCATGACCTCCTTTAGAAATATTCATCCCTTGCCCTAACATTCTTATGTAATTCCAAAAAGTATCGATGAAATAGAATACCATTTTGTAAAAAATATATTTTTAAAAAATATCAATAAATATTAAATGTATCCAATAAAATATAATTCAAGTATAATTAAGGCATAAAATATCAAATCTTTCCTGGTATACAATGTTTATTTAGACATGTTGAAAAGCAAAATGACCGGTAACCACATGTGAAAGAAAGTTATAATGATTGATGAATTGGGAAAGATATCAGTTAGATATGAAAATAAAAAATGTGTATCTATCTATTACATGAAATAAAAGGATATTATAATTATATAGATTTTAAATTATGAAAATTACTAATAAGTAATTTCCATAATTTGATATCTCTATATCAATCAAGAATTCACTAATTTTGGGGATTAATTCCCTTTTGAATTTTATAGATTATCTATGTTGGAGATGGATTCTGAATTGAAATATAAAACACATATCTATGTAATTAACTATAAATTAATGAGATATAGATCATTAATTTTACATGATATTAGTTTGGACATATATTGTTTCAAATTATGTGCCTATTGATTGAGGCTAATGGCACCCCTGGGAAACCTGCAAGGATTAGTTACATGGTTTGAAAAACATTATGCCAAAAAAACCATTGGACATTGGAGGCCCTCAAAATGGGTATCATGTATGACCATTGTGGTTCATAAATAATGATATATAACCATGAATTACTTTAAATCTTCCTCATAATGATTCATAATGTAATAGGGACAACATAATGGATTCTCTTAAACATGCACAAACCATTGACACTTTTTAAATGCCTCATAATTTCTAAAAATTTGCTGATATAAACCTGAAACATATCCCAAACCATAAATGGTCAATATAATTAGGAAACAATTTCAACTATTATAAGTAATATTCATAAATAAAAAGAGGTAATATTGAATCCTCAATGCCAGCAGCAATCCTATGTCATTTTTTGGAGGGATTTAGATGTAACCAATAACTTTACTAATGTACATTCCCATAAAATTAGAAAAGTTCATATTTATTAATCATGTACATTAAAATTCAAATAAAACACATGATAGTAAAAATAACATTTTTTATATTGATTTTATTATTAAATATTGTCAATAAATTTATTCAAAAAATTAATTTGATAAATGTGGGAAACAATTGAAAATAATATAACAATAAAATAAATATATGGATAATCAAGAACCCATAGATTGATTATGCTTTCAAACTACACTATTGAAATAAACTTGAATAATAAAAACTGAAATTTATAGTAAAAAATATGTATGTAACAATGATATAAAATAGATATGAAATGCGAATTAATAGAGTGTGGAGTATTTATATTTGTTAGGGAACATGTATAACCATTGTAAAAATTGTATTGAAATATAAATTTAATTATTTGAATAGTAATATAAGATTTGGGATTAGTAGAATGTCAATTATTATAGTAAACTCAACAATATAATTTTAAAATTGTATTTAGATATCTTATAAATGAAAATATTTCCAATTTATATCCCTTTATAAGTTAATAAATTATTTATAATGAAATAATATGTTGATGGAGGATTTTTAAACATATATTTTTCAAAAACGTTTTAGAAAAAATATTATGTTCTATAATAATTTATATTATTATAATTGTTTTATAAAATAGAATATTGTTTTACTATAAATATAATACATTTTATGAGCCCATATGTACTTTTTCAAAATGTCAAAAAAACATTATAATATAAATGTTTATATTATTAATTTATTAAATTAAATTATATTAAATTTATATATAACATATATAGAAAATTAATTTCATAAAATGAATTTAATTTTATTGATCTACACATTGAAAAATATTTATGCTTCGGATTATTTATATTTTTATGAAAATGATAAAATTTTTTGAATGGCGAAATAATGTAAAATATTCTATATAACATTACATAATAAATACAAAAATTAATAAGTAATCCACAAGGAAAGAAAATTATAAATCCAAATCAAACGTACTATGTAATATATTATCTAAAAAGATTCTTTTCGAATGATTGTTTTGAGAAATAATAAAAACTAATATATTTATCTTAAAAGGAAACAATCTCACCCTTACATATTACTTCCATAACCAACCCTTGTCCCAACACATTGTAAGACATAAATCATAATTAATATTATCACAATTATATTCTAATCATTATCACCAACATTCTCATTATTTTGGTATCAAAAAATGCAATGCCATGGTACCATAATGTGTATTTAAATGGACAATATTCAAAGTGGTAATGTTCTCAATATATCACATTAAGTTTATTTTCTCCTACCTCCTCTATAAATCACCCATTCAATATTACATAATGTCTCATGTATAATAAATATTCTAAAAAAATTAACATATTTTTTTTTTCAACCAATGACTTTTCATTTCATTCTATAATGAATACAAATTTCACATTAAAATCAATTCACTACTTATATAACCAATATAATTTATTTATCATCAAATACTTCATGGATTCGATTAATTTCATTAAAATTTTTAAATCATTTATAGAAATATTTATATTTTTGGATTTCTTTTTTTAATGTATTACTATTCATAAAGGTAAAAAATTAATAAAAGATGTTCATGGTTGGAAAAATCAATAAATTTAATTACCTATATTATTATAATATATAAAAAAATAAATTCACAATATTTTTTATTATATTTGTATTTAACATCCATTATGGCCTCCATTAATATCTTTAACATCATGTAATAACATTCATAGATTTATAGATCCATTTGAAAATTAACATCCATAGTATCCTACCTGTAATGAGAACTGGGAACTCATTGAAATACTATGATTACATTTAATATCACAATATATATACCTACCAAACATTTTCACTAAAAAAATGGGTTAAACACTATTATGTTTTATATATTTAGCTTTCATATATACATATGTTATCCTTGTTTTATTTACTGGAGATATTTATGATTTTAATGTTTCATTCAAAAATAGCTCTTTTATGTATTCATGGTATAAGGGAAATTATGAATTTTAATTTCATATTTTAATCCACACATTGAAATTACATTTAATTATATATATTTTTTTTAAAAAAATCTATTTTATGGGGAACCCTCTTCATTCAATGTTTGTTCAACGGTAAATTTGATATATAGTGACCCCAACCCTAGTATATAGAAGCCACATACAACATTATTGAATTGGAATATGATACATGTAATCTAACCTCAAATGACTAAAAATTATAGTTCTATTATTAATCTAGTTACATACAAGATACATGAATTAATATTGAATAATTATTTTTTAAAAAATAAATCTTTTTAAAAAATGACATTATTACTTATAGATTATGCTTTCATATAAAGTGTGATACTCTTTATCCAATCAATGCGAGAGGGTAGAAAATAATGGTGATCTCAAGTATTATAATGGTTTATGTATAATGGAATCAATCCTGAATCAATTATCATAATCAACATGTAATGTTAATTTACTCATCATTCATGCCATATAATGTATAAAATGAGAATGATGTGAATTAATTGACAACTTAATTACAAAAATATCATTTTTAATAATCAATATTTAATGCGTAATAAATAAAAATAAATATCTATTAATCAATAAAATAAAAATACTAAATGGACAACTCCTAAACCATATGAAAATGTGTTTTACCGAAAACATATATACTTTAATTAATAACAATGAATTAAATTAATTGATAGATAATATCATTTAATTAAATTAAATGGATAATAATAATAAAATAATAATTAAATATGGATATAAAAATTATTTGAATTCATGTTTTCATCGTACAAGATACCTTTACGATCAAGACCATTCACAAGATGGTTTGAAAAATATACAAGGTAAAAACCAAATTAACTATGGGTAGAAATCTAAATTGACTCATGAGAATACAAATACGTCAAGGTTATTCCAAAAAATATTCTCCATCCCATTCCATACCAATAATATTAATTCCTTATATATCAAATAACATATTTTATTAATAAAAAATGTTCTATATCATCAATTATGCTTATATAGTAACAAATATAGAATTATTTATATTTAACCAAATAAAAATAAACATAAAAGTATAACATCATATCCAATAATTATATTTGTTTGTATACCAAATAATTTCCTTGAAAAATAATAAGAATAATTTTGGTAAATTTAACATGCAATGATAATAAAAAAATAAATATATAAAGGGGATGTTAATGACATAAGAAATGGATCAACAAAGTTCATTTCAATACAATAATTTATAATAATAATAATAATAAATCATCAAGAAGAAATATAATACTGGTTTTATTATATAACCACTGGATTAATATTAATTTTTTTAATTATTAGATAAATTAAATAAAATAAAAATATCATTATTAATATTTCTGAGGAAAATGTCCATTTCATTTTTCAAAGAATATTGAGAATCATTTTTTAATATAACATTTAAAAATATATTATTTAAAGCTATCCTTGTATAAATGAAATTAAATACTCAATAGAATGATTTTCATGATGTTGGGTAATTCTTAACATGACTTTCGTGTTAAAATAGACATTTCTTTTTCAATATAAAAATGTTTGGAAGGTATCTTGTTCAGAAATGGACATGATGATTCGATTAATATTTTCATTATAATTCAATTGGGAATTGTTTATAAACTAATTAATATTCACTTAGAAATATTATTTAAAAATAAATAATGTGTAAAAATTTATTTAATAAACCATTTTTTAAAAGATAAAACAATTTTTAAATTAGTTTTACAAAAAATGTTTTTGGATGAAAACCAATCATTGTCCGTAGGTATAAATGAAACAATATTTTCATAAAAATTGTTAAAATGTTTATTTACCAAATAGTGGAAATTGTGAACTATCACAATAAAATATCATTAATGACTAGAGGAATTTAAAATTAATTTTTTTTATTAAATAATTATCAAATAATTTCTTTCAATATAAATTCAAGAATAAACCATCTCGATGAAATATATATGTAATCACCTACAAAAAACGTGAATATTTATGAAGAATGAACCAATGATTTTATAATGTTTATCAAATATAAATCCAAATAAACAACTAGCAATAAAAACTATTATAATTACAATAATTATATACATTAGATTAGAACTACATCAGAAATGGATATGAAATATAACCACATGAAAATTAAATGGGTTAAAAAAAATTACTACTTAGTATATTTTAAGTCAAATCCATATAGATGAAATAATTCAAATCAAACATTAAAATACCCTGAATGATTATGTATTCATGATATTAAATGTTAATGTTTTTGTATATAGAACACATAAATTAAATTAGGTGTATAACAATACAATATGCATCAGTGAAATGTTATTGAGATGAAATCCCTTACCTAACCAATCATTAAGGATGAATTATGTTTAATTTGAGTTATAGTAGTTCTAAAAATATTTCCAATTTATACGATAAACATATTCAATGTTATATTATCATTTATGAACATTTTATTATATTTTACTACCCATATGTTAATAATATTTCATTATTTTTGTTATTTCGGGTTTAAAATGTCTTATTTTATCTTGAGCGTGTTGTCTTGAATGTTCATGCTTTCCAAAATTTAATATATATATATTTATATATATATATATAAATAACATAAATAAATATATTTATATTATAAATAACATATTTCTTTATTAGATAACTCATTATGTCCATCTATTTGATATAATCATTTAAATGATCTCATCACTAGATACCGATAGTAGGTCGTATATACACCCAAGTGAAGATATCATTCCATTAATGAGTGAAATAGAGACTACGTGGGTGATATAATAAATTGAAAATTATAATATAATATCATATATACCATATATAAAAATAAAATTTATACGTATTACATTTCATTTAATTCTAATATGAAAAATGAATCACATAGCTTTGCAATGCAATACTCCACTGTACACACTGGCGACATCGTCATATTTTAAACAACAAGGACTGTAAAAATTTATATGTGATTTTAGAAATAATGAAGTAAAATAATATCATAAATATAATATTCACGTGTAAAGTATATCATTATATAAATCTGTGGGATGTGCTAATGTAAAAATTAATTATATCTATTCATGAGGTGGTAGTCCACAATAAAGATAAATGTTGATTTATTAAACCATTTGATTTAATTGGAAATGTATTATTATTATTAAATTAACCAATTAATATATTAGTATATTGTTTATTATGTTGGTAACATATTTTATGTTTTAATACATAATTAAATATAGAACTAGAAGATAGAAAATGAAATAACTTTGTTAAATTTATTTCCTTATCTATGAGAACCCTCTTTTGCCTATCCTCTTAAGGACCCTAGGTATGTTATTTTGGGATGAACAGAACATATATAATGTGACTAAGGATGTTGGTGAATTTTGTTTCATGGTATGTTTGCTCCAAATGGTATTGGAGTTGTGAAGATGTGAGGGGGGGGGGGTTCCATTTCATAATTGGTTGAATGGTACCCACTTTGACATTACATTGAATTTTCCCAAAATAATCCAAATTTTTAATTTAATTCACATTAAAAGTTATTAAAACATGACCTAGATTCTAAATTGTGAATTATATTTGGAAACAATTGCCATAAAATAATTTTTTTCATGTTTTTAATTCAATTTGCTCATTATCCATATTGATTCACCCCACAATAATTTGATTTTTTACCCTAACCTCAGTAATTGATTTTTACATATTTAACAATTAATTTTAGTGAAAAAATATATTGAAAATGTTTAAAATAATAAAATATTATTATTAAAAAATATTTTTTTATAACCGAATTCACTAATGTGAAAAATATTAATTTTAATTATACCCACATACGTGATGAGAAATTATGTTTTTTATTTTTTAGTTATTCAATGTTATAAAATATTATATATTTAAAATCATTATGAATATTATTCCATAAAAAATGGATTAAATTATATAAAATTGTTCTAATTTTACTTTTAAACCAGCAAATATTTTAATTTTTACATTATAAATTCTTGAAATGAAAATTATTTTTTACATTAAAATTTGGCATTTATCAATATTCATAAAAAAATTAAATCTTAGAAAAATCCAAACAATTCCCCATAAGATAATTTCAATGTTATGATTTTTAAATTTATGCTAATTTATTAATAAATATATACTATATATAGATTTTATTATTTTTAATATATATTTCCAAATTGTGAATAATCCTTCTTGTAGAAATTTTTTTTATAATATATTTTTCTATAATATTAATCATATTTTATTATTAAATAAAGATAACTACTTCACCATTATGAGATATATATTTTAATAATTCATTTAATCAAATTCATTACATCAATTCCAACCACTATGGCATAATTTAAAATATAAAAAATAATGTTAATTATATATCGTAGTTTGGTTAAAATCAGCCTTCCCCGAAATAGTAGATTTTGAAGAAACTCGTTTTTTATTATTAATAAATATTAACATGGTGTTTTCAATAATCAAATATAAATAAAATATTCATGTGGAATATTTAAATAAAACTATTTATTCCTTAAAAA
This sequence comes from Viscum album, assembly GCA_963277665.1. Classification (NCBI taxonomy): domain Eukaryota; kingdom Viridiplantae; phylum Streptophyta; class Magnoliopsida; order Santalales; family Viscaceae; genus Viscum; species Viscum album. Next base: position 55,430 of record CAUJRU010000781.1, read on the forward strand.
TTTTGAAGTGTTACATTGTTCCATATTTAATGAAATTACATCCTTGTAATTTAAACATTATATCAGTAATCCAGGTTATGATTTTGTTAAATATGTTTTTTTGAAAATCCCAAATCATAAAAGTCATAATAATACATCCCCTTAATAAGGTAAAAAAGGAATGTATAAAGTTCATATATAATTAAAAAAACATTTTTATAATTAGGATAATTTTTTTAATAATTCCAGATATTAACATAGAGTAAAAGAATAATTTATTATAGGTAGTGATTAATGTAATTGATCACATGAATTTGTATTATCATTGGAAATATAAAGGACCTAAAAATCATAGATCTAAAATTATTTAACATTCTATATTAATCAACATGTATGTTGTTTAAATGATAAAATTTGTGTTTCCATATTCTTCTCCTAATTTTGAGGAATTCTTTTGTTATCTATGAATATATGTCAATACACAATATCATCTTTTGGTTCTTAGATCTATATTAAAATCATCTCATACCCATATGAATGAAAATCCATTTAAACATTATACATGAATAATTAAAATAATATTTTAATTAATCTCATGGTTTATAAAAGATTTATAAGTATTTATATTAATCTATAACTATATAAAAAAAATATTGTTAGCACAATTTTTCTAATATAATAAAATAATAATTAAATCCATAAATTAATAGCTCTGTTTCATCATTAATATTTATTCAATCAATTTAATCTCTAAATATAATAAAATATTAACTAAGATTTCATGTTGTCCAGTGGTTGGTGTAAAACCCCTATCAACCTTTTTTAATGGGTTCAGGTTCCATTACCATTCTTAATTTAATGGGTTGTCACCTAACATGAAAGTTTTAAATTTTTTAAAACCATATTAATATTTTCTAAAAATATTCCCAAAAATTTATGTATTTCATCTTGAAATAAAATCTCACATTTAATATCTATTTTGTTACATTGTTTTCAATTTCACTTATTTTTTTCCAAAATTTCTATTCATGTTATCGGAATATTAAGAAAATTTTATTAGTGTTTATTCCCACCCTAAAGGTTACCAATTCTTCTAACTGTATATCAATGAAATGTGACAATATTATTTAACAAATATAATTTCCATTAAATCATATTCATTCAATTAATTTATCCCAATGTATCCTTATATATGTTACACTACCTTAACATAAAAATTAAGGAGTGGTGATTATGTAATTGAACATATAATAAATATTGAAACAATAACCCATGATTGTATACATAACTATTAAGTAAAATTATACCTATAATTTTATGAGAATAAACACAATCATTAGCTATTTCATGAAAATTTAAATCAAAATACAAATATTAAATTTATTTAAAAAATTAAGATTTTCAATCCCAATAGAAAAATATGTCTTGCGTTTTATTTGAACATACGCCCTTACTTGATGAAGGGTCAATCCATTAGATGATTTAATTTTCTAAAATAATTTCATGTCTATCTATATATAATATAATGAAATTCAAATTGATGTACATGAAAATATTTATTTCCTTCCACCATACTCTTTATTTCACCTTGAACATTCATTAATTTATTTCCTTCCATTTAAAAATTAAACAATTTAAAATCCCATTGAGATTCCATCATTTCATTCTATGAATTCCTAGAACTATAATAGGTCATTCCCTATTAACATATAAACAAATACATCATAATGGTTTATAATGAAAATTCGAGTTATCCAAAGCATATCATCTAGGCGAGTCAATCCATATACACAAAAATATGTTTTGTTGTGTACCATGTAATCTGAGAGTCAAGATTGATATTTTTTTGTGATATTTAACATAGGTCCCTCTATTCCAGAACCACAACCACATATTTTATGCATATAATGATTTATTTTCAATGAAAAACCACATAATATCTTCCTAGTCGATGATTAAGATATGTTTGTTACTAATCATTATAGAATATTATTGTATTAGTTCCATTAATCAATGATTGACTAAATCAAATTCCCAAGTAATCTACTAAACATTCCCTTCTCAACCTGTAGAGACCCCATCTATAGTATACCATATCTAGTTCATTCTCTATTAAATTTTCATATGATATGAATAATGGAATCAAAATTTTGTTAATTGTTTTTTATCATTATAAACATGATACATACATGAGTATTAAAATACAATTAAATACATTAATTACAACATAATTTTTCTATTTTATGTTAAGAAAGTATTACCACTAGAATATCCAATCATATCAAGAATAATAATCATAATAGAATCTTTGTGAAAATAAAATTAAATAAGGGTGAGCCCAAATTATTGGAATGGATTATATACAATGGAATCTATCATTAATCAATAATGACAATCAACATGGAAGGATAAATAATTGAACACACATTCCATGTAATTAATAAACTGAGAAATAAGTACATAAATTGATAATATCATTGTGAAAATATCTTGGATAATAGTAAATATTACACCTTAAATAGCTAGAGTCACATGTCATTTAATCTATAAAATTTAAATCATTAATAGATAAGGAATTATAAATATTCCAAATAAAATAACTAAAACCATATTATATTTAACCAATAATTGAGACTAATATTTAAAAGATATAATATCATATCGAAAAAATCATGTATAATAAGAATATTAGAATTCTAGATGAATTAAATGTTTAATTATTTGGCTCCATGTTTCCTAGGTACATAATTCCATTATTGTTAAGAACATTAGATGGATGGTTTAAAATATATGGTGTAAAAACTGACTTAACTAATGATAGGCAAGAGGTTTGTCCAATGAGATAAATGATACATCAAGGGGCATGTCTATAAACATTCCACAACCCATGGAATATGTGTCCAAATAGTTTCACATAAATTTAATAATCAATTTCATTCAAAAATATTTTTCCTTATCATCAAAAATATATTTTCGGTAAATAAGATAGATTTGTTAACATTTCAAAATATTAACAACATTCAATGAATACAGTAAATGTTGAACTGAGATATGGTTATTGAATTAAGATTATCAATGCTGATGAATATGTTTATTTAGGGGAAGTATAATGTCTATTAAAAATAAAAATTTGAATATTTCAATGGGATGTTATTGACTAAAAAAAATTAGTCATGGAAGTCAATGATAATATAATACTTTTCAAAATAATCACAATCTATATTGAGTAAGAATATTGTTGTACTTAACATATACCCACTTGTTAAATTATTACTGCTTTTGATCATTTTTGAATATAAATACTATAATAATGTAATTTAAAATGTATTTATAAAATCACACTTTTCATTTAGATTTTTTTAAACTCATTTTCTAAAAAAATTTATTTTTAAAAACATTTTCAGTGTGAAAATAATCATTAAATTTTACTAGAATCATCAATGAATTGATTGTCCTCAAAATGGGAAATATTTTATTTTCTATATATGTTTAATGGACATTCCTTTATGATTTTATTATTTTCATGATGTTTCACTATTTAGAAAATTTCAACTATATTCTTTTCCCATATTCTATAATAGACAAGTGGACATTTTCTAAAAAATGCATTATATTCCATTGAAAAAAATTAAAAATGAAAGAATGGGATAAAATAACATCAATAAATAATTTTGAAAATTATTAAACATTGTGATAATATATACATATCATGATATTGGGTGAATACATATATTTTACCGATGAGATAAATGATCCAAATTATTAATAAAAACATTTTGTTGATCATTTTATTGTAGAAAGAGTAGAAAAATTGCAATATAATTTGAAAATATCGGATGTATCCATATAAGAATAAAATTAAATGGTTTATGAAAAAATTAATAAATAAGTTCCTTAAATTAAAATTCAAGTATAAACATTCTCTATGTGACTGTGAATTTAACCATGGGAAATATCACAATAAAGATGAGAGAATGAAAAAATGTATCGATTTTGTGTATCAACTATAAATACAATTAAATAAGTAGTAGTAAAATATATAATATAAAAAATTCCTTATACAATTAATCTTATAATATCAATGATAATGAATAAGTAATGTAACACAATTAAAATAAATATAGTAATGAAATTATTTCCCCCTGAGTAAATTCTAATTCAAATACCCTTATATAAAATAAATCAAATATAAACCGAAAAAACTATTAATAATGAATTATAATTGAAATTAATTGTCAAATATGAAGTATATGAACCACATAAAAGAAATTCATTTAATAACATTTCAATATGCATCAATGAATTGAAATTGAGATGATATCACATAACATACACAGTTGTTTGGATGAACATTAATTAACATCATGTAATGTTGTTTTAAACTTGTTATTAATTTATAAAAAATTCATATTCATACTTATAATATTATATATGAACATTTATTATATTCTTCCACATGTTATACTCAAATATTTTATTAATTTCATTATTTCATGTGTAAATTTCTTTGATTTATCTTGAATGTTTCATACCAAAATCTGGGGTTATCTGAATATTATACATATACCGAATAAGTATAATAACATTAATGATATAAATATCTTATTTAGTCTATATACACATTATAAGAAACTTTTATTAAAATTGAGAATTTAAAATGACGAACATTTGTTTGTGGAGAGGGTTGGTCATACCAACGCAGTAGCAATGATATAATTCCCTTAATGATGGAATGGTTAAGGAAGTAGGTTGAATATTAAAGTTACCCAATCAATATACTCTATTATATTAAATATATATATTACTTTTATCCTTATTAATATCCATGAAATGCATAATATAAAAATGAATCACATCACTTCCTGATAAGGAAGTATGTCATAAACACGAGTGACGTAATCATATTTTAAATAATATAAATCATTTAAAGGTATATTTCATTTTGAAATCCAATAATTATAATTTTATCACAATTATAATTAAAATATGATAAATACATTAATATAAAAATCATTTAGATGTGGTAATATAAAAAATACAACCGATGTGTGATATTGTACTCCTCCACACATACAAATGCTAATTTTGTATTCCTTTTTAATGAAATAGTGATGGATAATTATTATTATAGATGTTTAATATTAATTTAGTTATATGATAATAAATTTATATATTATATAATATTTATTAATTTCTTATTTCTATGTGGAAAATTTTGAATGAAAATGAAGGTGCATTGATACAATAATTATCTTCTCTATCAGAATCATCCTTTCGATATCAACATAAGGAAGAAAGGTATAAAATATTGGGAGGAAAAAAAATAAAATTTAATGAAGGATATTAATAAGGGAATTGCGTTTGGATTGTTCATACCAAATGATTTCGGAGGTCGGAGTATGTGAGGGGAGGGACCACCCATTTAAAAATGGGGAAAGGGATCCCTCTTGAAAATTACAAGTTAATTTCCAAAATGATTAAAAAATGATAATGAAATTCACATTACAAGTGTATAAATGGAAATAAATTTTATATTTTGATGTATATGATGTATATATTCCCATAAAATAATATTTTCATAAGATCGTATGTCATTTTAACCCTTACCCGTCTAGTTTAACCACATGGTAAATCCATTTTTAACATAACTAACATATTTATTTTAAAATAAATTAACTGCTCATTTTAGAAATAAAATAATGTTGACATTACGAGATATTATATATTATTACAACTCATAATATAGAATTTATTTTTATAAATTCAAATCTCAAAAGTATAACACCCCATGCTTCCACGATATGTTTTCCTTTGAATAATAAAATAACTATTGTTGTACACAACTTTGAGTTCAAACACACCACAATCAATAAAACGTGCCATTATGAATAGTAATACCCACTTTTTGAAATTTTATAAATTTTATCATTCAAAATAGACTTCATTTTTGATTCAGAATATCGTAATTAGCTTAGGGTGAATTTCTGATATTTTTTCCAAAAAAATTTAATGTTTGATGAATTGTGATAAACATTGAGTTATAGTTTAAAACAGAATTTTTAATAAAATAATTATTTATTTTATTTAAATTTATTTTAGGTCATAATAGATATATAATAAAAATATAAATTCAATGTAATTCCTTAGATTCATTATATAATGATTTTAGATATTTAAAAATTTTATTTAACTTTTTACCGTCTTTTACCTTCCTCCTAAGAGCATTTTCAAATTTGTATAAAACATAATTTTACCACTTATATGAGTTTAATTTCAAAAATATGAGAGTCATGGTTGCCATCATTATGTAAATTGTGCTTCAGTAAGATGAAAATTATTTTGGTGAATAGTATCTATCGACTTGTATTTACCACGATAAAAAGTATATAGGTTAATTAAGGGTAAAAATGATATCATAATTACCCTAACACATGTCCAAATTCTATTGGATAAGTATAAATCGAGAAAATGAACATATGAATAAAATATGTCCCCTATTGTTCATCTTGGATTAGATTCGGTCATTTATTATTATTTTAATTAATGAAGAGTTAAAAGAGTTAAAATCATTATTTAATAACTAAACAATTTATATTATAGAGATATACATAATATATATTATACTATAAATAATCATTTGAAAGATAAAAATATTTCTTACATAAGGGTATTTTATTTATAATTTTTTTGACTTTATTTATTAAATTTATTTATGACACAATAATGATGCAGTAATTACCTTATTAATGAATGCTTAGAATAATTGATATTATAAATATCCAAATAAATCTAATTTGAAAATTTTAATGAATTAAAATAATTTTATAGTTTAATATGACATGTTTGGGTTGATTAAATGATTTTTTTGATGTAATAACGCAAAGAGGAATTAATATAACTAAATACAAAATAGCGTCAAAATTGACAAAAAAGTTGTTTAAAAAAATGTTATATTATTAATTGATATTCTATTCTTAAAAATATAAATTTTGGAAAAGGGGCATAAATAATATTATATATGTCATTAATAAAACATTTAAAGTTCTCATGGATGTTTTTAGTATGTTTATTGACCATATAATATTTAAATACAAACAGACATGGTAAATTTCAAACATTATAACTAAGAGTTAGTTCTAAAAGGTAAGGTTAATATAGTGAACCAAACCTATCTAAAACCTATTGGTTGAGTGGTTTCAGAATAATACCAACCATAGAATTTAAATAAATCATTTTGGAGCCATTATACTCAAAAATGGTTTAATTATAAAATAATATTTCAATCTTTTCCGAAGGTCCCCGACACACCTCTTATAAAAGAGAACTTCCCCTTATCTCAAATTCACACCTTCAAATCCATTTTTCCTGGCCAAACCCTATACAAATATACATTCAACATTACTCCCTTAATCCTAGAGGAATTTATTCAGTCAGAAAGTCATCATACACATCTCATTTGATCAAATCAAAAGGATGAACCCGAAGAAGATGTGAATATTTCATCAACTCTTTCAAGTTCATTTTCTTCATAGAGTTCTTATTTGTTTGTTTTTTCCATTCTAAAATAATAACACCATTATATTCTATATACTATTATATTTTAATAAAAATGTTACAACCATATTCATTATTCTATCTATCCTTTAAATGAAAAAAGTCACCATACGTGCGTACGTATGGATTACCATCTCCATGTCATGGAATTGTTTTTTATTCATACACATCATCATTTGGATGGGTATAATAATGAGTATAAATGATATAAATAATAAATATAAAATGATAATGATTCTGTATATACGATATAATATTCAATTATATACGATTTTAATATCAATAAAATAATCTTGTCGCTCGTGCGTAGGTACGGAATACCGTCTCCATAAATATGATGAGATTCATTTCCCATCATATCCATTCAAGAATAATTTTAAATTGTTAATTAATAATAATGTTTATAGAATTAATATAGTTATGAATAATAATAAGATATATCCTATCTAGAAAATATAATACTTACATAAAAATGTATATAATAAAATGAATCTGTTTACATCTGAAACGATGATACTACCGAAATATCATTAACAAAGCAATATTAGAAGATCATATATGATATCATGTTTATGTATATAGTCTTTTTATAATTTAATAATTATTATTTAACTATTATACAGGAGGTTAACATACCCTTTACCAAGGAAAAGTACAAGGTAACTGTTAATTTCACATTATCTTTATTATCAGAGGTTGTTTTTACGTAAGTATCTACTATGACCTCTTTATCATCCACAACCATGTTTTATGGAAAAAAAATTATATAATTTTTTTTACTATTTACATGAAAATTATTTAAAATCATTTATAATCTTCTTTGACCTTATATGTTTTGAAAGGAATCTTTTAGTTGTTTTCCAAACAATGTACTTTATGATATTTTTCAACAAAATTACGCTAAGAATGTTTTTTAAATTATATGGAAGGTGATGCTATTTTCCACCATTATAACATTGTCAAAGCTTCCCTTAAAATATTATATGAATATTTTTAAAAGAAATTTTTTCTTTTATAATTTTATTACTTTTAAAAGATTTCAAAATTAAAAGTGGAACTTCTCGAATAAATTTTTTGATATTATCTATGCCAATATCCTTTGATGGATTTTAAACTTATTTGAAGTTGATTTATTATGATACAAAACATCCCTATTGAATTGAAGGATTTATGATCTGCTACAATATGGATGTGTTTTTTTGAAACCCTTCATTATTTATGGATAAAGTACTGACATTTCGTATGCTAGTTCAATACGAATTATTATGTTATGTTTAAACTGTTTCATATGAGGAATGCGTTGGACTTCGTAAGTGAAGGGTGGAGGCCTCTATAGCTCCTCGATGCATCGGTAGGTCTCAAGAAACAAACTACTGTCCTGGAATAAGGCCTTGAAAAAATCTGATTTTCACTCTTGGCACAAGGAATTGACTATATGGTAATGAAGTGTGGCATTATGCATTCCTTTATTATGAAATTGGCTGTTATTATTGCATGTGAATATTTGTAAAGTACAATATCTATGTGAATAAGTAAATGGAATTATGTTTTTTATCTTTTCTATATTATGCTGAATTTCATGTTTAATAGACATTCATTTTTGTCTTATACATTGAATTAAATATTTATGCGTATTTATGAATGTTTCGGCTATATTGTTATCCTTACTCAGCATCTGAGCTCTCCCCTTTCTATATTTTATATTACCCAAGATGTGAAAAATTATATTATGACTGACCTACAGGGATAGTCTAAGGGATTTGAGATTGGCCTATGGAGACTATGAAGTTATACTTTTTTAATTTATAATTTGAAAAAAAACTTATGAATGTATCTAGTATTTCCGAGGCTACTAAAATAATAGGTCTTTCACGACTTGATCATTGGTGATCATGCCAATCTTATGCAAAAATGCAATAACTCTTGGTAAATAGTGTTGGGGTGTTACAAATATTGGAAAATTTTAATTTAAAATCAATCCCATAGACCTGATGAGAAACCATGTTTGTAATGTAAAATTTTCCAAAAATAAACATGTTTTAATATCTAAATTAAACATGAAAATTATTCCAATGAAATAAATTTGAATAATTTATTTATTATTAAATATATTATAATTCATTCCCAATTTTAATAATAATGTTAAAATATATATCTCTTGAATCAAAATGATATTTTTAGTTCAAATTCAGAATTTTTCACTTAATAAAAAATAAAAGTCTCAGTAATCCCTCAAAGATACACCTTAAAAAATATTGATGATTTAATTTAAAAAATTAGTTTTTTAAATAAAATTTTCTTAATGTTTCTAAAATTAATTTTAAAATATGGGTGAAAATAGTGACTGAATCATCCTTTAGAAAAATATTGTTTTCAAGAAAATATTTAATTTTATATTAAATGATTTTTAAATCATTAATAATTAGAAAAATAAAAGAAATTAATCAGCAATATATTTTGATAAATTATTTAACAATATTCATACCCTCTATTAAAAATTCTATATTATAATTTTCATATTTATTTGTAATATATATAATATATTTTTGTTTGGTAAAAGACAACCCCTTGTGTGTAACCGAAGCATTCCAAGACACCTGTCGTTTCATATAACACAATATAAAAAATTTCACTGTAAGTATTAATGATAAACTCCATGTTTCATGTTTCATATGATATTTAATAAAATGATATTATTTTTGAATATCATTGTGTTACATGATGTGTTTTCGATTATTAATTTTTTCCTCATTTCATAAAAACATCGTTATAGATATTCAATTTGAAACTTAAATCCCAGAAATTCCGCATGAAATTACATTCAAATGAATAAATTATCAAAATTATATTATTATTTTGTAAAATATGAATGTCTTACATATTAATTTATTTTTATTATATAGATTATTTGTAAATTATCCTTTTAATATGTATTTTTGGTGAATATTTGACCCATAACATTCCATTTGTATTTATTATTCTTATTCCGTATGTTTGATTCCATTATGTGAAACACATATTCATGTACATGTTTTTATGGGTTCTCCAAAATTACACTCCAACTCATTGATTAATTTTATATCTTTTGAGACGATATGTATGTCTTGGGACATAAACCTAATCTACACTGGGACACTATCCACCATGTTATATTATATTGGAAATACCACTTATCTTATTTCTTATGTTTTATATTTTTTCACCATTACTAAGATGACTTAATTCTATGAGTCCCACTTATTTATGTCATTTCTATATGTGATCATTTTTTATATCTTCTATTATGATTTCATGTTTGGATTTTTGATTCCTATAATATTCTCATTTATCCAGATCATTCCCCTATTAGGATGGATAACTTACCAAATTTCAATAAGTATTCCATATTTTATCCTACATAGTTTTTGATTTTAATGGGATTTAGGTTCATATTATGGCGAATAAAATAATTACATTTTTTCTTTCCAATATTTCGTGAAATGTGTCTCAAAAATATCAATAAACCTCTCGATCCATATATTGTGTGTTTTTTGATATTTATATTAAAAGTCAGGAAATATTATTTTTATTGTATTCAGGTCACTAGAGTTTTAATATTATCATAGATTATTTTGTGAAATTTTATGCTATATTTTTGATTTACTACCTATCATTGTGTAAATACCATATCAAAATCCAGTAGTGAATAATCACACTCCTAATCCTATTTGATACACTAAATCACTATAAGTGGAATGAGTAGGATGAATATATATTAGAATACTCTTCTTATAAATTGATATAATTAAATAATGAGATATATTATCTAACTAAAAATAATGAGGTAATGGTGTGAATAATTCATGAATACATGGACATTATGATGGAGTGTACTGATGTACTCCATAAATAGTTACATTTTCTTCCTCCTAATAGAGAGGTTTTGATCTCAGTTGAAATTATACAAGTATATCTATATATAACCATGAAATCATATAGAATGGAAACCATTGAGTTTAAAGTAAATAATAACAGTTAAATGAGTATCTATGATTTTAGATTATATGCTTCAGTTTTCTCATGGGGTATTCTATTCCACTTCATCAAGTTGAAGGATATGAAAAATAAACAATAAGATATTTTTTTAGAACTCAATATGATTATTATAATGAACAAGTATCCCATTATATAAATGGATGATTTGTTCAATCATATACATTGGGAAAAATTACCTATGGTAGACCTCTAGGGGGTTCATTACCATGTAATATTGAAGAATGGTGATATTATGATGAAATCCTTTAAATAAGGTTCTGAAAAAATGAGATTATAGTGGTAACATGAATAACAATAACTATCATGAAATATTTATGGACATAATGAATATATTGTTCTTAGGGTACATCAATAAATATTTTCAATCTATATTGATGATATTCATAGATAAATATAAGAATGAGGGAGCATGAGTAGAATTATAATACTTTTATTATGAATTTTCTATTTGTTCTATTATATGAAATATAAATTAATTCTGATTTCGTATGGATTAATTTTCATTCACCTGGAATTTTATCACTAATAAAGTGATATAGTTATAATCTAATGTTATAATTTTTATTGAAGAGTGCCTTATAATAATATCTATGATATATATCTATATTTCACATATTATAGTTTAGTATTGTTAATGATTTTTTTAAACATCCCACAATTATCAAAACAAAAGTCCATGTTAATATAAAATGTGTTATTTTTTGTAAAATTAAATGTGAAGAAATATTCAATGAATTGAAAACAGGGATAATCACTACATTGGTATTAACACATCCCCCATTTGGGGATCATTTTTTTGTATACATTTATTCTTCAATTAATATATTGAGATTTAAATCTGATATAATGATAATGTGGTAGTATATGAATAAATGTTGTTGAATCTTCATATAATTAATGATTGATCGTGTGAATAAGATAAGGATGAAATGATCATCACATGAGGACATGGAAACATTATAAATTTTGGAATTGAATAAAATAATTACAAATCATAAGACACTCTAATTTATATTTAATATCAAGTAGATTAATTTGTAAAGTTTACATCACCATGAAAATCTAAGAGAAGAAAATCTCATTCAATATCTAATGAGACACAAAACCTAGAGCATAAATAACCCATGAAGTATATTTCATTAAATTTAATCTCATCAATAGCTTACCGAACTCACTTACTTGAGTATATATGTGTCCCAACACCCTCACAACAATATGTACCCCTCATATTCAATCATTTTGAGAAGGGTGGTAATGACCCCCGGGTCCCACCTCCAATATGACGTTGGTTGGGGACTAGCATCGAGGGTATAATAAGAACACAAATGGGAGGAATTACCATATATGAAAAACACATGCCAAAGAGAGAGATAAGATAGAAACCAACCAACTCTTTCTCAGTCTACGAAATAAATGAAACCTAAGTACACATATATGTAATGTGATGCAATATCTTATACAACTCAAAAGGGAAAACATCATCTACCAAAAGAATGTAAAATGGTAAAGACCACGAAGCCCAAATAGACCCAGAATTCACCAAGATAGTAATAACAATCCAGATCTCCATCCATATCTAACTAACCTTAAAATAGTTTATATAACATATGGTGAGTATAAAAGTGTACTCTGTAGGATACTCTTGAGAGCCTCTCATTAGAAAGTAAAGTAATCATGCTAAAGAATAGTGAACAACAACTGAAACTAACTAATCACCTAAATTGATATACTATATTCCTAACCTAACCATGGAAACTCTCACCATGTATCATATACACTTTTATATAATATTATAAAGAATATCAATGGTGCCCCACTCAAACATCCACACTGGTTTTCTGTTTTTCCCTAACTTCCCAAGTCCCGACCTATCTCTCCCCAAAATGTTAGACTAAAAAATCCTACACGCATCATCACCAAATGTACCCTATAGAAAACATATTTATTCAAAGAAACACTAGGGAGAATAAGGACACCAGCCAAACCACAAAAAGTAACATTTTAGTGTTATTGATCCACCATAGCCCATATAATGTGTGTCAAACATTGGGTATTATTCCTCAAGATATTACATCCCATACATTGAGTAAAGGTCCTCAAGTTGTGATAAACTATACATTTTATACCTATAATAACTCATATGGAACTACATCTAGAATATATGGGTGTTAAATAACCACAAGACATTACATCCCTTAGAACCCTATATGGGGAAAAATAACTACCATGCTTACCAATACATGTGACTACCAATAGAAGAGAGAGGGGAAAACAAGGGAAGTCATTCATCCATCCTCCCAATAGGATATTGGGGAAAACACAGAAACCACACTAGGAACATAATCCCTGGGGTGTATATAAACCAACCGAAAATAGTATAATAGCATATACAAAAAAACAATGTACAAGATATAATAGAGCTTTCTACCAAACAAATGTAAAAACCTAGTCTCACACATAACTAAATCTAATGTCTCTCAAACCCCTGACGGACAGTACTAAGAAAAAATATCCTATGATCACTAAATTATTAAAATAGATTTATTAAATCATATTATCCATTTTAATCTATTTTAAAATTCGTTAATGAATTATTTACCCAATAATTAACCTTTAAAAAATTTAAACTTTTCATTTCCTTAGCATCACAACAATGTTCCAAGCCATCCAGTCATAACCAAACTGTGTCCATGGTTTATTTATATACTAAACATAGAATTGAATCCATGGAAGCTCCATCCCCATGTATTCGACATCTTTTATTCAAACCATTATTAATAAAATTATCACATTTACATAATTACATGTACTCCGTGAAAGCATACTATGTTACAAAACACAAGGGGATCAACACTGTGAGTATATAACCTACCTATCTGGTCTTCACTTCCAATAATAGGATCATTGACCAATCAATAATCAAGAAGATAAACATATAATGAAAGTGGGATACCCTGCATATCATCGAATCTTTTGAAATGAGGGTTAAGAAAATCTTCCTTATGAATTGGGTAATATAATATAGAAAACGAAATAAAAGATTAACAAACACCAACATTAAAAAATTTGGGTAATCCTAGTTTATCCAATTCTATCATCCCGGGTGTCATCCCCAACACCACATGAATAAACTGATACATCCATCCACTACAAAGTCCAACTACTTACACCAAACCCACTGACCCCTGACCCCTCATATCACAACATTCATCCAGGTTCATCCATACTAGGCTAACACCACAACCCAAGAAACATGAAATAAAAAAACTAGGCTCTTGGCCCTAAAAAAGGAATCCTACCTTCCCACTAAAAGAGCTCTCACAGTACCAAACTATAAGTCAAATTTCATTTATAATAAAAAGAGAAATTTGGGCCCATAATGCATTACTATTACCACACAAACTGTTTTTTTTACCATCTATAATTGACAATTCATTATTCATAGGTTATAACTATGGGAAACCTAGTCAGGATGCTATATTAGCTATCACAAATTAATTAAAAAAATAATTTATATTTCCTTTAATTTATTTATCAATAATAATTAACATGATTCATGTTATTTACACTAATTCAAACAAAAATTCATGGAAAAAATCAAATTTATTATCATTAAAATAACAACAACAACCAGATTAATGTACAATATTCTTTATATTTAGCCAAAAATATTATCAATTTTTCAAAAATTTACATTCTTTACCATTATCACTAGAAAAACCCTTATTACAAGAAATGAATAAATATCACACTATCTAGAAAATCACAGGTAACCTGTTATCACAGTGCAAAGAAACAACATATGATCGATTCCGTTTACTTTATTCTAGTTAATGTATTAAATTATTTCCATTCCATTATGATATATAGGTCTAATCCATTGTAATCCCACAATTGAATGTATGTAAAAACAAATGTAGTGAATCCACTACCTAAAAAGGATTAAAAGTTCTTTTCTCGAGAATGGATTAATGCAGCAGATATTGATCACCTTTCTCGCAACAACTACATCCACCAAAAGATATCGTGGGATACCGCATTAACAACTGCATAAAAAAATCTATTTGGAATGTGGAAGTAATATTCCATCACACAACAAGGAGAAATAGGAGAAGATAGATTGATTAAAACATAAGAACAGAGGATGACTGCACCTTGGACCGATGAATGATCAATGGAGGGAAGCATGATATTGATTCCCAACAAGGTATCTATAAAATGCCATGGAAGGAGATTTCTAGTAACCTCAGATGTGATAAAGAGGAGATGAATACATATGGTTTGAAAAGGATGATTGGTTGAACACTATAGAAAAATAGTTTCATAGAAGAATATGATGTGTACTACCCATCCATGTCGTGTACTACATCAATTTCTGCTTTCACCGAAAACCCATTGCCTCGAAATTTATTTTGCTTTTTCGAAACATAATATTGTGCATGTAGTGTAGGCCACATTTCCATCGTGTACCATCCTACATCAAAATTTAACCAAACTACCTCTTATAGACTTCCTTCGAGCCTTTTACAAGCCCACCAATATTTGAAAACTTGCAATGGGATGGTCCACAATGATCCAAGACCTTAAAACAGATACCACTCAAAACATTGTAATCCTCAAGAATAAAAACCAACATAGAGTGGAAATAAAAAAGGGGTCAACCAAATAGCCACCAAGTGAGATACCACTCAAGGATCTCACTACCAAATGAACTAAACAACATCATTAAAGGTAAAATGAGAAACCATGTTACATCCACAACCATCTCCTAAACACCATCTTTGTAGAGATACCTCTCAAATAAGATAATTTGACAAGAATAAACAAGATAAAGCTACGTCATAGAAGAAAATTTCTACAAACATAAAAAAAACATTACAATGAAGGGATAAACATCAAACTGATCAGGGTACTAAGTGCATATCTTCAAATCACATTCCATAGTGTTCTCGTCCACACCATCATGCCTATAGATGAGACAATCCAATGGGAAAACACACCCATGGAAAACCAATGCATTGCAACCTTAGATCTCTAGAGGCTTGTCATCAAAGGTCGCATCATCATCAATGTTGATCTTTCCCCAAATGATGAAAATAGAGTCATGATGAAGATAATGACAGAGCTACAACACATGGAATTCATCGGGTACTAGATCATCTATGGGGGATGTGAAACCCAATATTCCACATCTCCATTATGATCCAACAAAATTAAATTACGAATAAACCGAGGAGAATGATTACACCATTGACAAGAACTTTTCTCTCCACAACGGGGAGTCACCTTTTGAAACAAGTGACACCAATGTCAAACACAATAGGTATTCTCCTATGATCTACATTTGATCTCTAATGATCCTATTATACCATCATCCACTCATGAATCACATAGACCATATCTATAATGTTATGCACCAGTTTTGGCCAGATAATTGGTGACTCTCCAACCCGTATCCAGCAAAATAGGGAATGGAAATATCATCCATGCAAAGCCTTGAATATATCTATACGAATGGTTGAATGGAAACTATTCTTGTTAGATAACTCTATAGTGGTAAATTTCCTTACCAATGAACCTCAAAAATCATGGTCAAAGGGGCCCATCATGTCTTTATGTGTATGGATGGTCCATTCTATCTGACCCTATGTCAGTAGATGAAAGGAAGTGTTAATACATAGTCGAGAACCAAAATCACGCTGAAGACTTCTCCACACACTAGAGGTAAAATGAGGTTATTGATCCGAAATTATCATCATCGAGAGTATGTCAGGTCTCACCTCCTCCTCCAGATACTTCCTCAACCAAACCTTTGTTGATTTTGACTCCTTGATCACTATAATGTGAGATGATTCCATCAAATGTTCCACAACAACCCATATAGCCTCATATTCTCCCTAATCATGATGTTACTGATAAAAGAGTCCATGGGTATGTCCTCCCACATTTACTAGGGAATGTCAAATTGGTAGAGAAAACCTCTAGAAAAATGGTAATCATCCATCAATTTCTGGAAAACGAATCATCGAGACATAAACTCTGCAACTGCACCATTCATCCTAGTCCACCAAAACTAGCTCCTCAATGCTCGATACATCATCAACCCAAAAAAATTTATCACTAAGGAAAATATATGTAACTCTATAAGAACCGTCTCCCGCATTTATAATAGAAAAAATCCTCTCTAAGAATAACCCTCAGTGTTGTTCATCCTCAGACCAACAGTCTAGGGTGTTTCTACAAACAACTCAGTCTATCTAGACCTCCAACTCAATATACCCCATATAAGAATCTTCTACCGTCTGCACAATATATTTCCACAATTTATTCTAGAAAAGACAACATCCACCCCCAACATATTCCATAAATAGATTTAATTCTGACAGAACTTCTGCCAACGTTCAGGGATTATTTGATTCATGCACTGCATCACTACATTACTTACTAATCAGAGAATTGGATACGTGATTCCATTTTCCCTTTGTATACAATATTTTGAAGTCATAATCCAATAAGAACGTCATAAATCGATGATGATGAATTTCACATCATGATGGTGAAAACATAACATAGTATCTTATGATCCGTGAAGACCAAAAAATCCTCACCGATGATGTAATTTCTCCAAAAAATCAAAGAAAACACAACATCCTCCAACTCAAGATCATGGGTGGAATTATTATTCTCATGGGTAAGGAACCATTGAGACCCATATGAAATAGTTAATATCTATTTCATTAGAACAAATCCTAACACTATACATGAAGCATCACAGAAGGCATTGAACCAAACTCCCTCAGCATGCTGACAAAGAACCAAAGCACAATCCAACTTCTACTTTATATAATCAAAATATGATTGACACTAATAAGTACATAGGATGTCCTCATCCGTCTTAGTCAATGCTGTCATAGGAGTATCAACCTGAGAGAATTTGGCTACGAACCTCCTATAATAGCCTTTAAAACCGAGGAATAATCACCTGAATGCAACTGTCATGGGAGTTTCCCAAGACAAAAATGCATCTATAATCATAAAATATATATCTAATCCCATCTAGGATACCACATGACCCACGAAACAGACTTCTTGAGCCCAAAAATCACACATTATCAATTTCCCTAACAATTTTTATGAATATAGAACTCATATGACAACAAGTAGCTACACTACATTATCCTCCTTAGATGCCGAGTACAGAAGGATTTCATATATGAAAACCACCATGAACATGTCCAATAACTAAAGGAACCCAATGTTCATCATCATAATTAACAAAACTAGAGATATCGTTACACCGATCAACAGCATGAAGAACTCATAATTCCTATGACATCAATGGAATGCAGTCTTTGAGATATCATCATCCCTCACATAAATATGATGATATCTTGACTGTAAATCGATCATATAGAAAGAAATTGAACCATTAGTCTGGTTTAAAAAATCATCAATATGTGAAGGGGATAGCAGTTCTTCACTGTCAGTTTGTTCAAGATATGATAACCGACTAACAACCACAAAATACTGTGAGCCCTCATCACAAACAAAATTGTGGCAGCCCATAGTGACACACATAGTGGAATAAAACCACACAAAAATAGACCATAGATATGTATACGCATCTCTCACAACACAAAAGGTGACATCCTATACTGAGACATCAATATAGGAGACACCCCATGATGTAGCTCGATCCTGAACTCAATCTCCTATCGAGGGGGAAACATTAAAACCACTTTTATAATGAGATCATGGTACTCCTCAGCAGCCATTAGAAACACTGTCTAATAAACCTCTGACTAACTCAGCCATAGCTCATCCATTAGGGATGAAAAGGATGTAAAACTCCACTAACCCATGTGAGGGTCTCTCTACCAACAAACTCTGTCAACCCTCCATGAGCATCAATGAAATTCAACATCCTCCGGAAGCAATCCACAATGGCCAACACTAAATACAACAAATCCATGACGAGGATAACATCAATAGCTAATAGTCTCTACATACTTCCAATAATTCATATGGGCATGAAACTAGCATAGTCAATTCCAAGGGAATGGGAATCCTCTCTACCTCATCTACCATGGCATGGACAAGGGAAGGTTGACATAAATGAGTGCGATGAACCTAAAAAAAATATGCCATACTTCCAATTAGAAAAAATGAAAATGGTACCTCAAATGACATTTGGCACACCTGTTCTGGAAACACTAAAACAAGAATTTGTCCACTACATATTCCATGGCCTGTGAAGGCCTAATGATGACCACCACCACAGTCGCACGCTTCACTCTAAGGATGTGATGCATCCCTATGCTATCGTCTTCTCATATCTTCTCCTCTCTACTGATCCCAAACTGGGGATACCTATTGTTCCTACCTCCGCTAGAACTACTTCAATAGAGGAACCTATAGCAGAACACCTGTCACACACATACTACTCAAAATGGTCGGGAAGTTTCAATACTATTTATCAAACCCTCTGAAATAAAAACAAGATCCTTATCACTTTTTCAAAGATCTAAGACCCGCTTCCATCGTATAAATGTGGTACTGAGTGCTGCAACAAACCCCTAGACAAACGGAAACTCATCTTCAATGAAAACCACTAACCCCGTACCATTGGTATACTTCATGAGAAATCCTAATGATTCACCTCTCATGATGATCTAGTTATATATAATGTTCTTCAAATTATCTCTGCATTTTCCTTCACATAGATATATGTCATCTGTATAAACAAGGTGACCTAACACTTGATCTATAGATATAATGCCTCCTCAAAATTCCACACCTGGACTCTTCATCTAGAATTAGTTGTGAATAATACTGCAAAATGTTCTTGAAACATATCCCTCTTACTTCTGAAAACTCTTGACCAGAAACTCTAGGAGTGACCACCTACATGTTTCGTCATTGTCAACCTCTATATTGTGACGATCATCTGGTTCATCCTGCTGAACATCATCTATAAAAACATGACTATGACGTTGACCTAGAGGCATACCTATATAAAGAAACAATATTAGATCCCATAATGATTGAATATGGAAGAAAGTAACATTAATTAATTATTTTCATTTATTCATTTTAGTTTATCCTATCCAAATATCAACCCATTAAAACATAGGAATAATAAGAATGATTTATGATCCATTCCTATTTCTCTACCCTGAAACTATTATCACCTCAATTAGTATCCATTGTAAACATAAAGAATACTGAATCAGATCAGAGGGGGACCTAAATAACTATGTCTCAGCTAATACCCAGTGTTTAAAACACTTTATAATGTTGACTGACACAATTTCCCTACCAAATCTTGACGCCTCACATGTGCCAAACTCCAATCCCAATCCAATCCATCAACCAGACCTATCATACCAATCTATCACTGCACCCTCCCCACATGGTGTACGCCTCCTTTGGTGGGAATGTGAGAAGATAGATAATTACAATGGGTTCCACCTCTAGTAGGCCCTATGTTGGTGACTAGTACCTAGGGTATAAAAATCTCATAGATGAGATGCATTACCCTCTATGAAAACAGATGCCAATAAGAGAGATAATATAAACACCAACCATCATATAATCAGAGTACGATATAAATGAAACCCATGTACACATATATGTAATGTCTTTCACGAACTATTACAACTCAAAATGGAAAACAGAATGTTTCAAAATAATGAAAACATTAGCGACCTCAATGTTCGAACAACCCCTACAAATCCCAAGTTACTAGTAACCAGTCAGAACACAAAACTACTCCTACTCCCCTAATAATAGTCAATAAAACATAGGGTGAGTATAACTATATACTCGGTATGATCCTCTCTAGAGCCTCTTATGAAAATGTCAATAAAGCATGCTAAGGCACAGTAAAAAACAAGGGAAACTATCTTGTCACCTAAACATGTATACTAACATACCAACCTCACTTTGGATACACAAATAAAGCATTGCATAGAGGATTATATAATATAATAAAGAATATCATGGGTACTCTGCTACCACTTCCCCACTGGTTTCCCACCTTTTCCCAACATCACACATTCTAGGCCATATCTCTTTAAATGGGAATCCCAAAGACACCCGAGCGTAGAATCCTCACATGCACCATGTCCAAAAAAAGGCTTTCCCGCAGACACGTGGGAAAATCACCACACCAAAACAACATCAAAAAGTAACCAGGTGGTTTTTTGGGCCACCAAAACTCACATAATGTTTATCAAACAATGGGTATTATACCTCAATCTATTACCACCCATAACCGAGTAAGGATCCTCAATCCATCAAATCCTATACTTATCATACCTATAGTAACAAATTAGAAACTACATCAGCAATATGTTTGTCTAAAATAGCCACAATCCATTAGCGGCCTCACACACATATATGAGGAAGACTAGCTATCGTGTGTACCAACACAAGTAAAATCCAAAAAAAGAGGGTGGTGCCAAAGCCTGAGGTTTTCCACCTTCCTCCCACCATAATGTTTGGAATACACCCTACCCTAGGCTCAGTATCCCATAGCTGTTAGTCTCCCTAAAAAATAGGTTGGGATAGAATATAGGAACATAAAAATTATGTGATCTAATATAGATATTAATTCACCAAGGGAAGAACCTAGTCTTATATAAAACTATAACTAACGTCTCTCAGACTCCATGGTAACACTGCTAAAACTAGATATCCTTTAAATACACACCAATTTGTAGGGGTTTTTTAAATCTGCTAATACATTTAAATTAGTTTAAATTTATTTAAATTAAATAATTTTCCATTAATTAAGAATAATTAAATTACACATTTGATTCCATTACCATGCCCAAAAAATTCCATGCCCTCCAGGTAGAACCAAACCAAGTCAATGGTTCCATTAAATTGTATCCTCAATATTCCATCCCATCAAGTTCCAAAACCAAGGGTTAAACAATCATTATTCAAACACATATAAAAAACATTATTACCTTTCTATAATTACAATTAATCTAAAAAAGAATTCTAAATACCAAACAAAAGTGGCTCAAGATGGTGAGTAGATAAACTAACCAACGATTATTCACCGCCTATAATAGGAGCGTAGACCCATCCATCATAAAAAATCTAAACAAGGAAAGAATGTGGTGTACCTCATGCATCTTCATCTCAATTTGAAGGTGGGAATCCAAAACCATCTACCTCAAGAATTAGGGAATCTAATGATGAATCCAAACAACAGATTCAAAATCAAAAACATTCAAAACAATGTGTATGCATTGATTTGACCTATTCCATCATCAACGATGTCCGCCCAGAACCCCTCATGCCTAAAGTAATGTATCTCACCTCTCCAAGAACCTACTTCTTACACAAAAACCATTCTCCTCCATGCCATAAATATCACAACAACCATCCAGAATCAACCATCCAATGCTCACACCACAACACACGTTGTTGGAAATATAAAGAATATAGACTCTAAGACCTAAACAAGGCATCCGAACATCCTACAAAATGTACACTCATATCTCCAATCCATAAGGCACATGTCCATTACAAAAAAACAGGATACTCACGCCCCACAAGGCATAACTATCATCAAACCATCGGTCCTATATTTAATCCTAATTTAACATATTCAATATTCATAGCTTTCACCTTTGGGAAAACTAATCCACAATCGATCATAGTAATGAAAAATTAAATAAACAATTAATTTTACATGACATTAGTTCTTTTAACAACAAAAATAAATATAATTCATTTTATTTAAACTAATTCCAATAAACATGAAAGACTGCATCATATTGATTTTCATTAAAATAACAACGACTATAAGATTCATATACGTGCCTCTTTATCTATAGAAAAAAAATGATTTCAATTATTCCCATAATTATATTCTTTAACATTATCATTATGAACAAATTTTTGAAAAGAAAAGAATAGATATAACACAATCTAGAAAATCAAGAGATAACCCGATATCACGGTGTAATGAAACAACATGTGATTGATGCCAATTCATTTAATATTGGTCACATATTTAATTAGGACAATTCCATCATGATCCAAAGGGATAAAAATGATATCCCTACAATTGGATGTATTTAATAATAGAAGCAGTGAATCCATTACCTCCAAAGGTTACTGTCATTCTATTTTCCTGAATGGATGGATGCAATTAATCTTAATCACTATCCCTATAAATACTATATCAACCCAATGATTTTTTGGAAAAAATTCATTAAAAAACCCAAATAAACACCATTAGGAACATAGATATCATTTAACATCACAATTAGAGGAGAAACATGAGAAGATATATTAATGATACCATATGAACAGAGTTTGATCGTACCTTGGATTGATGATGAATCAATAGACGAATCATTGAGATTGATTTATATGGATGGAATCTCTTAAATGACCTAGGAGGATCTTTCCTATCCCCTGGGATGAGGGAGATGGAGGAAGTGAAATGATAGGGTTTGAAAAAGACGAGTGGCTGAATGCTTTAAAAAAATAAAAGTCGGGCAGTACACAACGTGTACTGCCCATTAACATCGTGTATTTCCTGAAGCCCTTGTTCTTCTGAAAAACCTATCGCCTCAATATTTATTTAATTTTTTTAAAAGACAAATCATTACAAGTTGTTTTTTCTTCATTCACATCATGAATCCACATTATTGTTTTTTTAACCAATCAAACACCTCCATACATCATTGGATTCTTCTCTGAGCAGCATGGTCTTTGAGAACATGCCATGGGTCAGTCCATGCAGATCTGGGCCCTTAAATAAAGAACCATAATAATGTATATCATTATAATCTAGCCATTATTTGGGTAGTTATGATTATTACTATATCAATTTTTAATATTATTGTTATTTATTTTTTTGAAATTAATTAGGAAACATTTTAAAGAAACATAATTGCTTTTTGGAAACCATTATTTTTTTCTAACAATTGATTTAGTGGTGATTTAGGTATCTAATTAAGAAATTTATTTTTTATAATTCTAGAAAATTAATTTGATAATATCGAAATAATATATTAAATTATAATCTCAAATTTATATTAGGTTCTTTTTAGGATTTTATGAAATATCTCATTTTTTATAAGTAGTGAAAATTTCTATATTTTAATTGTAAACATAAATTTCTGTTAAATTAATTATAAAATTTAATTATGATTAATATTGTTTTTCAATTAAAAATAGTTTAATTTCCTTTCTATTAGTCTTATATAGGTCATTTATATAATTTAAATATACAATGTTGATATTAATATTTTCAAAAACTATTGAACATTTTCTCATTGAAAATTCATTTTCTCATTTCATACACAATATTAATTTTAAATTATAATCTTCAAATATTGTGAATGTAAATTATAAATGTGGCTGAAAAATTTGGAATAATAATTGTTTATATTATAAAATATGTTCACCTTCCCCGTTTTTTCTGAATGAATAGTGAAAGTGGTAAATATTATTTAAAACGGTTAATGTTAAAATTTATTTACCTTATGATAAAATAAAATGATATAGATTAAAATGGCATAAATTATTGGATTAAATAGTTAATTTTGAAACAATTCAACCATATAATTTAAAATTCATGGGAGTAGTCCAATTTTTTCCCTTGTTTCTTTTAAGAACCATGGGTACCCCTTTTTGTTTAATTTTTTTTATGTGTGTCACTCGACTCACATAAAAAATTACATAGAAAATACCATATTCAATACATCATCAAATATATTTGGGTCATGAAATTGAAACCAATGTAAATTCACAACATCAGTAATCCCATCTAAGAAGAAATAGTTTCGTAAAAAATCAGTCCTACGAAATATTGTTCTACTAACATATGAAGGATGCCAACGAAGCGCTAACATTCATTAATGCATATATTTATCTTATTTCTTCCTCCATATAATTATATTTTAATTTAAATATGATTATAATTTATAATATGTATATTACATATGAATAGTTGTTTTTAGCTTATGGTAATAATATAAAAAGATAGACAATTCTATTAAATGGGTATGAAATGTCCATTTATTTGTACGGTGGACTACCACATCAAGAGCCGATGTCAATCATTTTCCAGTTACCACCGATCAAAAATTTGTTTTATGATTGATATATTGAATATATATTATATTTATAAAAAAATTATACCTTTGTTTCTAAAATATCATATATACGTTTTTCATTACATTTTGTTGGGTATATAAAAATTACACATGTGTGT
The DNA here is from genome assembly GCA_963277665.1 of Viscum album. NCBI lineage: Eukaryota > Viridiplantae > Streptophyta > Magnoliopsida > Santalales > Viscaceae > Viscum > Viscum album. The sequence continues at coordinate 81,246 of CAUJRU010000781.1, forward strand.
ATTGTGGAGTAAATTATAGATAAGCGATGTGATTTGTATTTCATCAATGCATAACATGGAATGTTATAAGAGTAATGTTGATAAAAATATTTGATATTAATGATATAATTAATATATTCTTGAAATATTTAAATTTATTTATTGAAGATGTATAATAAACTTTCTTAATAAATCACTCATTGGAATATGACACTATCGTTCATGTGTACGTGGACAATCACCTTCACGAATCATTGTGCCAATTTTAATTGCAACACCACATATATGATATATATAAGAATATTTAATGACGTAATATGATATTTATTATATTAATATCATTCATTAAATTGAAAATATTTCATATGTTCTTCCCATAATGATCATATAATATTGGAAATGTTTTTGAAACGTACCTACAACCCATTGTCTTGGTGAATAAAATGTAATTAATTTTTAAAATCCATTATTAATTATTGGGTTTTAATGAATAAATGATATATAAATATGATAATTATATCATGATTCTTATTCTGCATATTATTTGACATTATAATGTTTAATAGAACCATATATTTCAGGAAAATAAAGTAACAAGGACAGACAACAATTGTCACTTGAAACCATAAATAACAAAATATTACTAATGAATGGATGATAATATGTTGTTAACGGTGAATTTAATGTATTATAAAAATTAATATTTTTTATAATATTTTAATAATATTTTTTTAAAAAACTACATGAGGTCATATCACTGTCAACATTAAGAAGTGTGAGGGAATTGATTCACTATAAATTACCATTAATTGGGGATAATTTTAATGATATGAACTGGTATAATTTATATAGTTTATATAATTAAATTAACATTTAATATCATTATGACTTCATAACTCTAGGTATTTTACATTTCAATTTTCATTATTTCATAGAATTGTGTTTGACATAAAAATTACCAGCTGGTAAATAATTTCATAACTAAATTTATCTTCAAATGGTTATGTTATATCCTAATTATCATTGATTATATTGAATATGTGTGAAATAATATTTGGTAATGTTATTATTTTTTCGACTTGTTTTAGTGGTATTTACATTTAGTACATATTTAATTCATTTATTATTTCTCTCATCATTGTTTTGAACTTTGTAAGGGGTTATTTGGAATTCTCATTTTAACTGGGATTGTTTATAGAAGAATATAAATTCAATTTAATTAAATGATTATTTTATAATAAAACCACTTATGTTTATAATAAAATGGTAATTCATTATGATTGAAATTAGTAATTCAATTTTTCAATGATTTTAAATTTAAATTAATGAGAATTTATTAATGGAATACCAAATTAATTTGACTCTTCTTTTGAATATTTATTTTCTTATAATATAATGATTCAAATAAAATTATGAAAATTTTTTTTTATCATTTTAAAAATGATTAATTAAATAAATTCTTGTAAAATTGTACATTTAAAATTTAATTTTTAATGGAACATACATTTATTATAAAAACAAATACAATTTAAAATTTTATAAAAACTGAATTGAATCATATATATTAAATGATTATGTTAGGAATGTAATTTGAAACAACAATAACTACTAAAATTATATTGAAAATTATTTTATAATTTTCATCTCTTATAGTATATTAAATGTATTTTAATTTTTTGTTGTTGAAATTGTTGTTTTAAAAATTTATCATAAAAAAGAAAATGATATTTTCATAAAGAATTTATTTAATATATTTTCATGGTATTTCTATAAATTTAAAAAACCCTTTACTCATACTCCTATGGGTATATATTTTATTGATTTTATCCGAATTATTTTTTTCTAATAATTTTTTAACATGAAGTGTATTATTATTCACATTCATGAAATATTATTTTAGTCATTTAATTTCTCTTTAAATATTTACTAACCAATTATAAATGGAAATTAAAATTTTCATAATATGCAAATTATTTACCATGTATACTTTTATTTCATAATCCATATATCATGTTAACATACAATGTTCTATATTGAATGCTAAATTTTTATATTAAGTGATATTTATAAATCTGTATTCAAAATAAAAAAAATATTTTTTCTAATAAGGAACATTGTACCATAATTATAGTGTATAATCAATATATATGGAATTATTTAGACATAGACATATGGGAGGATCCTGATTATATATATTTTAATGACTCAGAAATTCTGTATTTTTTTATTTATACAGAATTATTCTGAGACCTCACCATCTGACGATACATGATTCCTAGGCCCGGTGAGACCAAAATGGATTTTGGAAAAATTTAGGTATGTTTAGTAAATATGAAAGTAGGTTTGTCTAACATTTGAAACTGTGTTCAGATAGAAAATATGAGGGAACCATTGAACTCAGATACTCATGATTCGCTTAAAAATACACTATCATTGGCCAACTAGGGTTCAGTGGAAATGTTATTTTTTAGACCGTTTTAGAAAAATAATAAAAGAATTTTAATAAATTGTCTTATTGTTTTCACACCATTGAGTGGCGGATGGAGAAGCTACAATGAAACGACGAGGCGATAACAAGGTAAATTAATTGTTGGTAAATAATTGGTAGTTTGAAACCACATGTTTTTTTATCATAGTGGCCCATTAAATGTGGCTTAATAAATGAGGTTCCATAAATGAGCATCATTAATGGGTGAAACATCGAAATGAATTTTTTTCGTTTAATAGGAAAAACTGTTGGAGTTTGGGGATTTAAAAATGTGGGGGATCTCTGAAGAACCTCTAACTAAATCCCACTCTAATGAAGAAAAAATAACAAGGCATAAAACATTGGAGGATTGGATCTGGAGGACGACAATCGATGACAAACGATAATGATCCCGGATCAATGATGGTGCAAAACTCATCTCTCATCTTTATAGGGTCAAACTTATCTAGGTATGGGTTTATGTGTTGTTTTAATTTGATAATCATTTCATCATTTTTGAAATAAACAATTTATGTGGAAAGTTGAGTAAAGGGTCAATCTGTGACCCATTCGTTTTTGCGAGAGGTTCTGATTTGGGGATTTGAATTGGGGTTTTAATTTTTCTATGTTTTTAATACTTTTACTTAAGCTAAAACTCTAAAGTGGAGGGCACATGATAACACAAAAAAATAATATATCATCCACCATAGTTTTTTATTGTGAGTTCTTTGTGGATGATTTATCAATATTTTAGAAATGATAGTTTTGGGCGTTCCCACTGAAGGAGATGGCTTAACGATTCCATAGACATAAGTGGTTAACGAAATAGACAACCAGAGAGTCTTTGGTGGCATGTTGATGGTACAATGAGCAGTGGCCATTGGTGAAGGGTGGAGCACACCCATTGGATAGATGTAGTGTTGAAGAGGCACGATGTCTGTCGGAGAGGCAATGAGGAGAAGCCAGCTCAAGAAAGTGTGAAGCTGGATGCAGCTATCTACCGTGTCCTGGCCAGATGGACAGGTCATCTTGTGGTGGATCGGCTCGGCCAGCGGGACAGACCCACACAATGGGCTAGGCACATGATGTCAGGCTGAACAATCTAGAATGTGGGACCTATCCTACCGAGCTGAACATGTTGCCCCATGGGACAACTAGGACGAAACCATGTCAGACCCCAAGACATCGTTGGGTTGTGTTTGTCCGAAAGGGTGGAAATGCACCTGGACACAAATGAACCCATTTGACAGAAATGATCATATCTCACAGATCCTGCATCTAATTAACACAACATATATGGTATGAGAATCATTTAAATGAGGTGGTCCTTTTTAGAAAATCCAATTTGGTATTTTCAGTAGCTGGAGTATGGTTTGGTTGGATTTGACTCGAATCCAACCATTACCTTTTTTACTAATAATCGAATTACATACATATCGAGTGTCTGATTAACGTGCCATTTGTTGAGTTTAAGACCTTATGACAAGACAGTACATTGTTATACCTCTAAATGAGACTTCATGGTGGTTGAAATAAGACTGATGGATTTTGGAATATTACATTTGGAACACAAAGGTATAATGTGTTGGAATCAAGTAGTTGGGTATCAAATAAAGAGAGTCCCTCCCAGGATCGCCAAGAGTTCTACCCCTTATAAATTGGAAGTGGATTGACCCCCCAAGGATCATCATGAGATTGACCGTCTAGGGATCTATAAGAGAATGACCCTCCATGTATTGGAAAATGTGTGACCCTCTATGGATCTGCATGAGAGTGACCCTTTGTGGATCATCGGTATTGAGGCCCATCGTGGACCAACAATAGAGCGATGCATTGGGGATCAATGGATGTGCGACCCTTTGTGGATAAAAAGTAGAGAAACAATTCTTGTATAAGAAGTCAATTCTCTCGATAATATAATGAAATCTAGCATATGACTAATCATCTTTTTTCATGTTCCATAAGTTGTATACCTGGTGTGATCTGTCTTTTACATTGTTCTTGTGTTTGAGAACTTTCATTATGGATTACATTATGGAATTTTTGAGAGACATTTGGGGGTCTTGGGGTCCCTACTAAGTATTGTTATACTTACCCCTACATGGGCTTCTCTTACAACTATTATGTCTTTTGTAGATGATAGACAGCCTGACTGCGACTTGGTCATGCAGGGATAGATGGTGCTCAGGGGTGATCATTAGATGTGGTTAGCTGTAATGACATTAGAATCTGTGTTCTACCTAATCTTCAAGTAGGATCATCACAAGACGATATTCAAAGCATGTTTTTCATTCTATTTATTGTATGTTTCTTTTAGTTGGTCTTGTATAGTGGCCTATTTACTTTAATTACATAGTTTTACTCTCAGTAGTGGTGCCTTGTTTTCTAATTTGTCTGTGTACTCTATATGTGTACTTATAGGATTAATGGAAATGACTATTATTTTGGGTTACACCATTCTGGTTCTAATCACCAACCCTTTCTCTATGGAAGTCTGGCATAGGGTAGTCATGGCATAAGCCTCAGGGGATGGGTCGTGACAATGTATTATTCGAGGTTCGTTAGTTCTACCAAAACAACTAGGAGTCTATAATTTGATAATGGTGGAAATAGTGTTATGTGTCCTGAGTGTGACTTTCAATCATGGGAGTGCATTGCTAGTGATGCGATAGATGTATCGATAATCCAGGATCCTGAATTCTATTTTCTGACACAGTACACGAAAACACTAGTTGCATGTGTTTTGGAAATATTTTTTTCAGTTGATCTCTTTTAATTCATCTCACGAGATATTACATATTGAATGTGGCACATATTTTTAATTATAGGATTCGTCTACAACAAAAACTAACCAGGATTATTAACTGAGATCACAATGATGGTCCCTCAAGCAACGAGGCATTGATGAAAGGACTACTTACGTCATTTTTACCTATGGGTGGTGTACTGCACCACCACCACCCATAGAGCTATAGATGCTACAAGCACCACCAGTAGATAATGCACGACGACTGGGCACATGTCATGAGTTCCAGAGATATATGCGTCAGATGTTTCTAGGTGATATAGATACTCAAGTAGCTGAGGAAAGGCTAATGGTCATGGAACAAATTTTTGGCTTTGTAGATTCACTAGAATATTAGATGGTGATCCACGATGCTATCATTTTTCAAGGCAAAATAGGGAGATGTTGGATCATGATGCTCCAGACATAGGAGGAGGCAATAATTTCTTGGTTGGACTTCGAGAGCCACTTCATGGTGGAGTTTGTACTAGGGACACTGTGATCTGTGCGTATTCAATAGATACTACACATATAGTAGGGCAATTTGACTCTGGCCTATTACTCTTTGAGGTTTATCATCCTCTCCAACTACTCCATCGGCATGGTGTAGGACCCTTTATTTAAGGGCTAGACTGTTGAGTTGGGACTCTATAGATATATCAGGGAGTCAATGATTACACTCAATATCCCGATGCCGGATAAAGTACTAGATAGAGTAGTTTTGGTTTAGAGTTCTCTAGATGAGATGTCGCTGATAGTGACAACCAGCACCGAACAATAGGTTTCTCAATCATCTACATCAATAGTAGGTAGATGAAATAGTGTCTCAAAGGGCTAGACCTTTCTTAGGACAAACCTATGATGTAGGGTCAGAGGTGTGGAGCTCACGAGGCAATGTAGTTCAACATAAGAGCATATTATTCTACTCGTGTTGTGGACAGGGTCACATGGCTCACGACTTCCTGAACCACCATTTAGTATCATCCAATGTTCGAGGGACTATGGATGTCGAGGTATAGATTCAAGAGAAGAAGTTTGTAGGATGGCTGATGTGGGTGGGGAGTATGTGGAGAAAAATTTGGTGGGCGTAGATGTTAGGTGTTAATTCACCCCTCCATGTGGTCATCACTAACCACAGGTGGAAGACAGTTAGGGGAAAACACATATTCAGGAATTAGATGCTTATAAACATGGCCCTCCAATGATGACATGAGGTACAATCGTAGTCTTTTCAACTGAAGGATCCATTCTTATAGACATAGGTTCAAGTCACTCCTTCCTTTCCAAGGTTTTATTTCATATTTAAGAGATTAAAATGGATCCATTGGCTTAATACTTTTGGATAGAGACTCTTATAAGAGGGGATTCGATGATTACACACTTTTTCTGGCAGTAGGAGCTTACCCTAGGAGACATGAGATTAAGCAATGATCTCCAAGTAGTAGCTTCAAGGCCTTACGAAGTCATATTGTCTATGAACTAGTTATCCATTGTCCATGTTCTGATAGACTATTTTTAGGATCAAAATTCTGTGTTTCTACTTAAATGGGGCTTGGATTCTCTTCACCGACATGAAGGATTCTGTTGCGATACATGATGAAATTTCACAGAGGAGGGTGCAGTTGATCACTCACCAGTTGGCTTTCCTGACCCTTAGTGAAATGGATATGATGGTTCCAAGATTTCTTGTAGTGGGGGACAAATACATGGATTTTATTCCTAAGGAATTTTCAGGACTAACTCTTCATCGAGAGGTATAATTCTACATCTACGTGTACTTTGGGACATCACGGATATTTACACCGGCATATTGGATGGCTCCCACGGAGATTTGCGAGATAACTGTCCATCTTGAGGACTTACATGAGATGTGTTTCATAAGGCCAAATGATTCACCATTTCTAGACCTAGTGATTTTTTCCTAGAAGGAATTTAGATGTTCAAGATTGTCCATGGACTTCGGGAACCTATACTTGGTGACTAAGAAGGACAAGTATCCACTGTCGAGGATCAATGACCGCATCTACCAAATTAGGGGATAGATTTTTTTCTCCATGATAAACCTCAGATAATTCCATCTCCAGCTTTGGGTATGATATGAGGATGTGGCAAAGATAGCCTTCAGGTGCTTATAAAATCACTATGAGTTGCAAGTGATAACTTTCGAAGAGAACAATGCCCCAACAATATTAATGGGACTCATGAGCATTATATTCTAATATTAGCTTGACTGGATTGTTATGGTCTTCATTTATGACATCTTCGAGTACTTGACTTCATAGAAGGAGCATTCCACACACCTGGTGGTAGTCCTAGACACACACTGAAAGCACCACACTTATGGTAAGATATTCAAGTATCTGTTCTGGATTCAGAAAGTCCACTTTTAGGGACACGTCATCTCATATGCTGAAGTTGCATTGGAACCTGCAAAGATAGAGGTAGTGCTTTCGTGGGAGCTACTCATGAGCGTGACTGAGATTTAAAGCTTCTTGGTGTTGGATGGTTACTATCGAATGTTCATGACCGAATTCAATAGAGTAGTATCACCCTTATCGACATTGATAGAAGGGACGTCCATTATTGTTGACATAGAAATGTTAGGGGAGTTTCTAGGAGACGACTTGGAGACTGACTAGTGCCCCACATCATGAGACTACCAAAGTAGGGAATTGGGTATGTAGATTACTATGAAACATCAGGGACCTAATTGAGTTGTGTCCTAATTCAACAGTGAGCAGTGATTGCTTATAGCTCATTAAAGTTGAGGAAGCCTGAGAAGAACAGTGTGACAACTGAACCAGATTTCGTAGAGGTGTTATTTTCCATGATGATGTGGCACCCCTACATGATGGGTGAACAATTTATTGTTTACTAAGACCAGAAGAGTCTCAGAAATATCTTCTCCCAGATGGACATGAACCTGACCCAATGAATATTTCTAGAGTTTTTATAAGACTATGATTTTGAGATGTTCTATACCCCTAAAAAAGGGAACATAGTGGTAGGCGCGCTTAGTAGGAGGATTTATTTTTAGATGCAGAGTGAGGCGATAAAGTAGCTAGTCATGATGCAGATATCCATAATGGATTGTAATGGAGAAGTATACCTCTAAGATATGACTGTCACTCCCCCACTTCTTCAGTGAGTTAGGGAGGAACAAATTTAGGATGCTGATTGAGAGGAACAAAGTGCTATGTTATCATCAGGAAGAGCTCTTGAAGGATTTTCGATTGGTGGGGAGAACACCATCCTTTTCAAAGGGCACACCATAGTGCCAGTGATGTTGATTCCATGGAAACTCAAACAGTCTTCATGGTGGAAGGTTTCTTATCTATCCAGGGATGGTGTCATCAACTTTTGATCCCTCAAAGACACCATTCTCTCCATGAATTTGAAATTCACATGGGAAATCCTTCAGTAATTCATGTTTTGCATTAAAATGATGTACTCCTCACATCTTTGTTACCATACATTGGAGGCCCAAAATGGTTCGCCACTCTGGGATACCATTCAAACCCTCCTTGCTAGAATTCAACATCATTCTCGATGGATTGTGAGGGGGGATGATATTTTTTTCTAGCACAAAAACAAGGTTGGGATGTCATTGGCTTACATGGTTGCCTAGATTCCAATATCTGTTTTAGAGATGCAAAATGCTATACAGATTTCACCCAATAGGTGATGGATGATAATAAGAATGACCCAATCAATATCATCTAAATCTATAGGGATCCTGACCATTGTATCTTCACTACATCCTCCTTGGGGACCTCCTCGACCCAATACTTCCACAAAACTCTTTCCCCTTAGGTAGGCTCAATCCCATGGGATGAAACCATCTGTCCAAACGTTCTCTGCTTAAAATATAACTTCTTATCTTGGTGAATTCCAAATAGATAAATCCAGACAAATGGAAAAAAAAATTTGCAGTATCCCTTTGGTTTTTTGGGTCTCTATTCCAGAATCAACAAAGATGAAATCGTTGACAACTACTAATTCAGGGGTGACTAGGCGATTGTTGTTTCGAGTTCCCTATGAGAATTCATAGCTCTTGTTTTCCCCAACATGGTTGATTCCACGTTTATGTAGAGGTGGTTCCATGGATCGGGAAACTGGGGTATGGAGAGGGAGGCATGTACTACAATTCAACATGCATGGTTTTAGAGCATTTGGAAATCTAGAAACAAGGCAAGCCACGATGTGGTCTCCTCGTCTAATACACCCATAATCATTTGGACCAAAACATACTACTGGATTTGGTAGACATACTCAAAAATGGGGGGAAGTGCCATCTCTTTTTTTTTCTTCAATGGAATTCCCATGTCACCTAGATAGAAAACTGTGCCATCAGAGTCCACTCGGTCTAATGGATCCTCCCATCTAGCGGTCTCAAACTCAACTATGATGGTTACTATTGTACAGTGGTCCTTCGAGGTGGAGGTGCAGTCCTTGACAATACAAGTTATGTGATTCTTTATTTCTCTTCTCACATCATCTATAGTTATTCTCATTTTGTGGAGGCCATGGATCTAATTTAGTGTATCAGTATCTACCCCCATATGATCATTGAGTTATCCAAAGTTGAAATAATTTCCATGATCATGTATGATGATATGTTGGCCCATATCCCCTTTCATTGGTAGATCATTTACATTATCAAAAACAACTAGGGTATCATATACAATAATAAAAAGGTGATAAACACTTGGTAATAGGTAAACCAAGTAGATGACTACCTTTCTTCATTAAATGTAACTGACCCTGACCCCATGTCCCTAAAAAATGTGATGTCCGTGAAACCTGAAGGAGTAAATTTGATCTAAGGGGATTCTGTCGGTCGGTACTAATTCATTCCTCGTTAAGAATTGTTTTCTCGGGGCCACTGTGCCTCTTTCTTATAGTAAAAATATAATCATGGTTACATTTCAATAGGATGTGTTGAGGGATTTCCCTACAACCCCCTTGGTGGTACATCATATTTTGGCGAAGATGTACCAAGACCTAAAAAATTAGTACTTTTGGGCAGGGATAAAGAAAGTGGTGGCCATGTTCTTTTCACGATGCCTCACCTGTCAACAAGTGAAGGCCGATCATTAGGTTCTATAAGTATGGGCCCATCCACTCGATGTATATGAGTGAAAAAATGATGGTATCTTGATGGAATTTTTATGGGATTCCATGTACCTCAAGGTTCCATGACTCTATATGGGTTATCATTGTCAAACGCGTCATTTTTTCTCACTTCCTACACATTTGAGAGTTGAGATGGGTAGAGGGATTGGGACACCTCTACGTCTAGGAGAAAGTGTGGATTCCTAGTGTGGCGTTAATTATCATCTTAAATCGTGATGCTCACATTAAAATCTGAATGTAGAGGGGGTTAAATGAGGAGTTCAAGGCACAGAAGTTCTTGAGCACAAAATTTCATCATCAGAATGAAGGTCAGACGAAGAAGACCATAAAGATCTTGGAAAACATGCATGGTGATTTCATCCTAGATTTTGGTCATAGTTGGGCGATCCTCCTTCCCCTGGTGAAGTTTTCATACAATAACATTTTCCACTACACAATTGGAATGATATCATTCGAGGTCTCATACGGGAAACCTTTCAGATCACTATTATATGGGACACACCAAGGGGAGTCAACACTCATGGGTTTGGAGTTGGAATAGGCTACCACTCAGAAGTTTTAAGTAATCCATGAGCAGATGAGGACTATAATGTGTGGGTAGGAGTCCTATACAGACAGTACATGGAGTCCCTTGGAGTTTGGGAAGGGTGATCATCTTTTCATTGGGGGTCTAACATCAATGATGATTGTAGGGAATTGGATGGAGTGGAAAGCTATCTCCATGAATCATTAGACCATTTCAGATCATAAGAAGATTTGGTGAGGTGGCGTTTCACCTTGATTTTCCCCCATAGATGCAACATGTGCATTATGTTTTTCCCTTGTCGCACCTGAAAAGGTACATGCATGATCCATCACACATCATTAACTTGGGCGTGATGGACATTGAATATGGGGTGACTTTTTCATACTTACCAGTGGAGATAGAGGATCAACAGGAGTGGTTTTTTAATGGATAGTCAATTCCTATGTTGTTTGTTCAGTGGTAGCATGTGAACCCCCATGAGAGCACATGGGAGCAAGAGGCTCGGATACGTTCTCAATACCCCAATCTATTTGATTAGTTTTGTGTGTATTTTGGGGTGTAAAGTCGCGTGGTGTGGTGAATGTAATTTTTTAGATATTATTGTTAATTTTATTTTTAATTATATAGAAATATTCTCAGACCACCCGCTTTGACAACATGGGATTCCAAGGACCGGTGAACAATGAACTGAATATTAAAAAAAGTATGTACGTTCAGTAAACATGTGACTGGGATATTCTATCATTTGAATCGGTTCTATGATCGAATACCCAAGGGGACCAATGAACTCGAAATGCATGGATTCACGTAGAAATGACATTACATTGGCTACAATGGGCTGATATGAAATGTTATTTTTCAGAATTTTCAAGAAAAATAATAAATTAATTAAACGAATTGTTTTATTTATTTTCTCACTGTTGAGTGGAAGATAATAACATTGTGGTGTAGCGATGATGAAATGGCAAGGCATAACAATGTAGAGTCAATATGGGATCATTTGAAACCACAAAATGATTATCTTAGTCAGTCCATAATTGTGTCTTGTTAAATGTGGATCATTTAATGATCATCATTAATCGGAGCAACATCGCTATGATTTTTAATTTTATTAAATATGAAAACAAGTTAGATTTTGGTGAATGAAAAATGGGGAGGATCTATGAAAAATAGCTGATAGAATCCCTCACAAACAAGTAATTATTAATAAGGTGATGAACATTAGAGGATCAGATCTGGAGGTTAACGAGCTATGACGAACACCAATAATCACATATCATCGAGGAACAAGAATTCCTCCCTCACCTTTAGTGGATCCCACATCTCCATGCATGGGCTTATGTGTTTATTGATTTTGATAACTCTTACTTTTTTCTTGAAACAAACAATGAACGCGGACCATCCAACTAATGGGTCGATCCATGGATTGATCATCTTAGCGGGAGGTTCTAATATGGTGATTTGAATAGGGATTTTACTTTATCCTAATGGATAATACTTTCTCCCATGATTAAACTCTAATGTGGAGGGAACAGGCCAACATGATCATGGCCCGAACCCCCTTCCATAGTTGTTTATTTTGAATTTTATGTAGATTTATTTTTGAGATTGTGGAAAAGTGATTTTGAGGCCATCACAGAGAAGGGGGAAACATAATGATTTTTTAGAGGCATGAGGTTCGAGAAATGGAACACTGGAACAACATTGGTGGCCCATTGAAGGTATCTTCGACGACTGGAAATGGATGTGGATGGAGGGTGGGGGCATGCTGTGACGATAGGAGGCTGGAATGACGTGATGGTGAGGTAGCATGGTGGTGCGGCACCGATGGGCACCACATGGTGGAGCAGCCCGCTTTGGACACTAGGGTGAGTTAGTGCACACGGTCCGTTGACCTCATCCAAGAGTCCGGTTAGCCTGTCAGGCTAGCCGAGTAGTGCTACCGTGGTCACATGACCTTTGTGAGGAGACTGCACCGCGTCGATCGCGGGGTGAGCGAGAGGCTGCACATGCAGCTCTGCAGGCCATACCCACACTGTTAGGTTGGACCCACACCACTAGGTTAGAGCCCTGATGTTAGGCTGAACCTACCACTAGGACGGACCTCTCCTACTAAAACGGACATGAAGGCCTAATGGTATGGCTAGGCTAGAACCTTGTAGGACCAGCGCCGCCCAACCGGACCCACCATGTCATTTCAGACCCTCCATCGGGCCGAACCTATCCTACCAATTCAAACCTACGGGCCCAACACTCTGGTTGGTCTAGAACCATGTAGAGCCCTTGCTGGACCCCCTAATAGGGTCTGGTTGGGTCGGTCTGGCTGGGATGGACATGACTCGAAATTTACTGGCCCCACTTCACAGAAACGATCATGACATTCAGATTGTTCATCTGATTGAAGCAATGTCTGTAGAACGGAGACCCTTGTAATGAGTGGGTCCTTTTTAGATATTTCACTTTAGTGGTGGTAGAAGTTTGTGTATGGACGTGTTGTATCAGACTCGATTCCATATTTTTTTCTCGAAAAACCTATTACATGTAGACTGGGCTTCCGATCGATGCGCCTTCTATAGCATTGAAACACCTACGAAAAGATAGTCCTTTGGGTTACATCTAAGTTATAATTTTTTGTGGTTGATATATAACCAATTGCATTAGTAAAAGATCCCTTAGAACTCAGACATATATGGTGCTGGAATCGGGTGTCTCACTATCATGTAATGAGAGACCCTCCATGGATCAGCCAGAGAGAAACCCTATGTGGATTTGTTATGGTGCAATCATATGTGGATCATCATGATATATACCCTCCATGGCATGACCAGAGTGTAACTCTCTGTGGATCATAAATAATGTGACCCTCCATGGATCAGCATGAGAGTGAACCTATATGGATCAGCAATAAGGTGACCCATCGTGTACCATCCAAATAATAACCCATATTGGATCAGTAGCAGAGTGACCCTTTTTGGATTTGTAGTCGAGAAAACCTTCTTAGATTAGTATCAAATCCCATCAAAATAATTAAATGATATAGTTTATGAATATTCATATTTGGTCATGTTCTTTAAGTTTTATACCTCGTGTGGTTGTATTTTTATTTGTTCTTGTGATTGAGATCTTGTTTTGTGGATTACCAATGTGGTTTTTTAAAAGACCACTTGGGGTCTAAGGGTCCCTACTATGTATTTTTATACTCCCCCCTATGTGGACATCGCAAGAACGTTTTGGGTCTTATGAAGACTATAGATAGATTTAATGAGTCTTGGGGAGTCAGACCTAGACAGTGCTCTTGGGTGGTCTTTAGACATTGTGAGTTGCAGTGATTTCAGACAGTTAGTTGTACATTCTCTTCTTTTGGATCCTCATTGGCCGATAATCATAGATTTTTCTTTATTCCTTTTTTCAAATGTTTATTTTATTTAGTCTTGTATTCTTCCCCATTTACATTAAGAACATACTTTTACTCTCGGTTGTGGTGCCTTGTGGTCTTCTATGTGTGTGTACTATATCTCTGTGCATACGGGTTTAAAGGAAATTCCTTACCATTCATGGTTTATGACTTTTCTGTGATAGTCACCAATCCTAGGCCTATTGAAGGAAGGTTGGGGTCATCCTAGTACAGGCCCCAGGTGATGGGTCATGATAGATAGTCCCTCAATTCATAAGTAGGCATCGTGAGAAAAATCTGTATAGCATCCTTAAATTATTTTATCCTTTATTTCAAAGAGTCATTGATGAATGATCAGGATGATATAGGAATAATGTTACAAAGAAATTATTTCAAGTAATTATGTATTTTTTCATTCAGAATTCAGTTATGATAATCCAAGATAATTTCAAAGTGAAATTTTCTCTGGATGCATTTCATTCTTAGTTTAAAAATTAAATGGCATGTTTTTTTGATTTAATTACCTTGAGATATTTATTATATCATATCGAGATATTTTAATGGAAGGTTTTATCTGTTATTTACCTTTTTATATTTTTATTCCATATAATTTAATTTAAATGGAATGTCTGTTTAGTTTTCAAACATGTCATAATGACTGTTCTTATTACTTTTTGATCGATTTTGGTATACAAAACTTTTACTGGCCATTTGTGTACACCAATAATTTCAATTGATTCCCATGAATAATTTAAGTTTTATATCATTAACATGTATGTATAAATGGGAGGGAATAATGGTGTTTTAAATAAATTAAATTTCATTTTCAATTTTTAAATACAATTTAATACTCATGTACCTATTTATTTTCAAAAAGACTATCGAACTATATTGACCGTGAGTATTTTATTAAATGTATCTAATAAAAAAGTAAAAAAGTAATAAATAGATTCACAGTTGTTATAGTCATGTTACATACAATTGGCATTAGAGGAATATTCATAGAAACCTTGGGATGTAGCATTCATAAATACGAGATTATGTTTCATAACCCTATGATAAATTTTTAGAATATGTATATAACAATATTCAGATGTTATTATAAGGTGGATATAAAATTTTTATTCATAAAAATAATTACTTCTTAATAAACTGTAAGTGGGTATGGTAATGGAATAGATTTACCTAAGTGAAATTACTCCAAAAAGGACCCAATCATCACCCGGTGATTGAAAAACTTCTTTACAATGACGTATGTTTGACACACCAGGGTAATAAGAATGTTATAATTCAACTTCCAATTAATATCAATTATAAAGTACATTAACTAAGGGATATCTCATTGGAAATAAATTTTATTATTAGGAGATTATTTATGCATATAGTTTTAAATTTCGCTAATAATGTCATTATTTTCTGGGATTATACATAATGATTCATAATTATA
The DNA here is from genome assembly GCA_963277665.1 of Viscum album. NCBI lineage: Eukaryota > Viridiplantae > Streptophyta > Magnoliopsida > Santalales > Viscaceae > Viscum > Viscum album. The sequence goes on from CAUJRU010000781.1 coordinate 96,980, forward strand.
TGATCTAATATTTTTTATGAAAATGTATATAAAGAGTGTTTAGTTGAAGGAATGAGAACCACAAGATTGACTATAATCCTATGAGTGAGAAGGATTGTTTCTTTGATGGGATTGAGATAATCATTCCACGGGAAATAGATAACCTAAAATTATCATCATTGTTAGACATTGTATCATGTTCTAGAATGAGACTATTGAATACACTTTGTGTTATGGATTCTAACGGAATAAAAAGAAGACAATTATGGAGAGGAAACACATTGATTAAAGGGATTGGTGGTAGAAGTATTTTCTCAGATGTTTTAAATCTAGAATGAAACAAAAAAGTTCCTTATTTGAAAGAATTGGAGTTTTATAAAAGTATTTATTGATAGGACATCATTCAAGTGATCTAATTGGATATAAAAATGTCACCTATGTACAATTATTCCAAAATAAGGATATGTGGTAATATGAAAATCAATGTATTATGTGTGAATGTAATGTAACTCAAAAGATGCTAATGGATTTTTTTAGATTATGCCTTTACAAAATAAGATATTGATTAGTTAATATAATTTTGTATGTATTCACGAATATTTTATTTTTATTATATTAATAGTGAGATCATGGATACATTTATTATGAAATGTATAAGGATGTCCCAGTTTTACTTTTTCATTAAGGATTTGAAATCATATGTTTAATGGTACCGATGATGATGGAATATGATTCTGTAGATTGTTGAACAAAAATGTAAAACACATGTTTGTGGTAAATATGACACTTATGGTGTTCATGATAATGATTAGTTGATGTTTGGATATAAGCATGAATGCTATGGATAAATTGTACTATATTTTATTGAGTACATTGTCCAAAAGAGATGATTTTTTCAAAAAGAGGGTTACTCAATCACCGATAGACATTACATCATTTTTTAATATACAGAATATATAAAATAAATTTTTTTCTAACCTATGGACTAACAAAACATGAATGTTTTCAATATCGATTTTTGATCATTTATATTATGTTTATGTTTCAATAGAATGTATTGTATTGTATTCAATGGGGTTTTAATTGATTATTATGATAAAAATCATGTTCTTAACGTGATTAATGATATGTCCATCATGGATATTAAGTGAAATTATTTCTAGCATATTGGATGTTAATATTCTGAAAGGTTCATAATTTTAAAAATTTATGATGTTTTTTATGTTTATCATTTGACATGGATTTTGAGCTAAATGTATTACATAACCATATGAGGATTTAATTTTATTAGATAAATAATGATATTCATCATGTCAAAATAATAACTTGTGACCGATGGAATGATATGTAATTTGATTATGTTTATAATGATATATTAAATTTTCATTTAGTGCTTTAGGAATAAAAAATTCATTTTGTAAATTCATTTCAAAGTGTAATAAATGAATTTGAAATTGATCAAAGAACAAATAAAGGATACAATTTTTCCTATGAAATATTAATGTATCAATTATATTTACATATATATTATTATAGGAGAATAATTACTCATATTTTAGGAATGGATTTTGAATACAATTATCATATTACATTGTTATAATACTATCCCTATGTTTGTTGAATTTAGATACATGAATTTCAAATGATAACCCACATTCATGAGATCAATGACCTCAATCACTCTATATTATTATTTACGCTTTAATCATCCATGTCAATATATTAACATGAAACCATATTTATTATACATAGAATAATAGTTATATTTATTCAATATATAATTTTTTACTTCCAATCATTTCATTTTAAGTCGATATTTTAGTATCCATTTTAAGATATGTGGTTTTAAATAAGGGAATGATCAAATATCAAACCCTTCATTAATAATATTATGTTCATTTTCAATGAATTTTTTTGTATTTATGGTGGGTGAAGTATAATGTTATATAATTATATAATAATATCATTAAATTATATACTGTATATGGTAGAGAAAACTTAAATTAAACCCCCTATGAAATATTTTTATTTACATTTTATATATTTGATGAGTTACAGAATAAAAAACATGGACAATAAATTAACCATCATATAGCATACCATTATAAAATATCCATATAATTTGTGGAAATGAGTATTACAAAATATATATTGAAAATAATTATTATCTATTTATTAAAAATAAAATAATAACCAATTTATTGAAAAAATTAAATGCTTTCTGAAAAATAGTAATTTTTTTCAAAAGGATGATATAATCTCCCTTTGGACACATAATAAAAGAAAATAATTTTTAACCCTTAAATAAACAATATTTGAGAAAAATTAAATATTTTACGAAATTATAATATCCTAATTTTTTTAGGGTGAATGTTTTTTGATTTTCTAAAATGTGACATTTTTCAACAAATAGGGAAAAACATTTAATTTTAAATGAATAGTTTCGTCTCGTTTAAATACTTTATTACGATAATCTGTATAATGAATAGTGTTTAAATTAAAATTATTTAATCTATTTATCTATTAATTCAATTTTTTCATGGAAATCATTGTTATGTTTATTTTTTATATTTAAATTTTATAAACAATTGAGCATTTTATCTTTGAAAACCTGCATTCTCATCATGTCTATAAGAATAATTTTAAATAAAATTCTATCACATAGGTTAACAATAATAGGAATAATAGATTCCATATTATTAATTAGATATAATAAATTTTTATATTAATGTTTTTTTTATTTTTTAAGAAAATAAAAATTTAAAAATTATATTTGTTACTGTTTTTTTGGTAAACAATGATTTTCTGGGTGTGCTGAAACTAAAATGATAATGGTAAAAATTAACATTAAACTATATAAAAATCAATTATCTATACATATATGGACACCATAATGTATAATGTTATATAAGAATCTAATTTAGTGAATTTGGTCACATGAATAATGTGGTTACACATATTTCGTTCAGATTATTTCAATTATGCCATTCACACTAATTATAAAAGGAAACCCCCCAATACTTTATTCTTCAATCCATCAAATAAATTTGGATCATTAAAAACCACTAAAAATAACTTTCCAAAAGCATTTCACCAATCTTATAATCATTATATTTTTAAAAAATGAAAATTATCATTGATTTTGGTATAGAGGATACATGAATAAAAGGAAACGTTACTAAATAACCATCATTATTTTATTTATTCCTTACCCAGCATTAATTCTTTTTAAAACATGATTATATAAAATCAAAATATTTTACATTTACATTGATATTTATATTTAATTTAATTGTTCTATAACCAAGTTCACCTACATCAAATGGGTTAAAAATCATAATTTATGGGTAGAGGGGTCTATAAACTCAACATTTGATTTTATTCATTTTTTGTTAGCACCTCTCACAGTTGGGTATTATGAAGGATATGAGATATATATATATAATGGGTTTACTATAATTATACATTTGGATTCATTATAAAATATATTACATTTTTAAAATTTATTTCTATTTTGGAAATGATAATGATGCTTCTGTGCACAATGAACTATCGACTCATGATGTGATGTTATTTATCTTTAACTAAGTCATAATAGTGAGGTTATAAGGGTAAATATATCAATTATTTGTTATATAGATAAAATAATAATGATATTCATGACATATTTATTATTCTTAAAAGATGATTCAATATTTTTCTCCATTTAACTTACCACATGATGATGCCATTGGTCATGTTTGTGGGGACTGCCACCTTCATGACACAATATGAATCTCATATGATTACAACACAACATAAATGATATATATAATTAAATTTAAATAACTAATAATTTATTTATTTTGTTATAATTATTTTGGGAAAATAATTTTTCCCTCACTTGTATTTTGATTATTTAAAAATGGAAATGGTACTCTTTCATATAGAAGGCCTGACATCTTCATGATTTTAACATACTTCATTTACCAAACCAAATTTCATGGGAGGTCATAAAATAACAATTTATATATAAATATTATAATTAAATCATATTAATTATTTTTATGAAAAAGTGTGTATAAAATATGTGCAATAATATGATCATTAATGACCAAACACACATGAAATGACAAGACAATTAACACGTGAAACAATGAAAATAACGAATAAATAAAGATGAACATGTGATTAGATGTATTAAAAGGATAATATGTGATATTATATTTATTAATATGGATATGTTTTTGGTTAATTCAAATATTAAAACCACTATAAAGGAATTTAAATCACATTCCACAAAAAAATGTTCGGGGTAATGGATTTTGTCCCAATTTCATGTTATTAAATATCAAAATTATGTTATTCCCCAATTTAGTTTATATAGTATATAAACATCCAATTTAAAATTTAATATATTCAATAACTCATAATTAATTTCATTTTTATATTGAATTTCAATTATTATTTCATCCATGGGTATTGGTCGAGAATATTACTAGGTGGTATTAAATTTCAAAAATCAATTTAATTTAATTTTGTTATATTACATTATCATTATATATGATATTATAATATATTGTATGAAATTAAATTTGATTATTTAAAGTTTAATTGACATTTTTTTGTGGATTTACACTGTAATAACATAATTAATTCATTAATTAATTATCATTTCAACATTATATTCATTCTAAGGATCTATTTCATAATCTCAATTTAATTGGGATTATTTATATTGTAATTTTTTGAAGTAAATTACACAATAATTTTCTAATAGACAGTTTAAATTTTATTCTCCATGGGAAATTCTGGGGTTTTTTTAAGAAATCAATTAATTTTTCAACTATTTGGTAATTAGAATAGTTGATAAAATGTTTTAAAGAGAAACATACAACAATTATCTATTCAGTTTAAAATGTGTTTTTTTCAAAAACTTATATTTCAAAAATATTTTTTTCAAATCATTTATTCCAAATTTTCAAATGATATATATAACACATATGTACCCATTTTGTTTGGGTAATTGTTTTAATGGAATCATCATTTCATTTTTACAAAAATTCCCATTTTTTCATTTATTAAAAATGGTTAATGAATATGTGAATTCATGTTTCCTTCATGAATGTATTTTCTAGTAGTCATGACTACTCAAATGTTCTAAAGAATTTTTTTATGAATAAAAATTTATTTCCAATTATAATAATTTTTCATTTTTTTTGGAATACTAATTTTATAAACTAAATATCAAAATGAAACTATTATTTTGTATAAAATATTTTCAAATATATTTTTATAATAATTATATTCATCAAATTTTAAAAAACATAATTCTTACTACATTTGATATGTATTGTATTCATAATTAATTTATTATTCCTGTTGAAATATTTTGGTCATTTTTCACCATCAGAATTATTGACAATCAAAGTTTTTTATTTTTTATATTCAATAATATTCCCTTGAAATATTTACTTACATATCATCATTTTATATTAATTTTACCCAAAAAATCAATATTACATATCATAGATGTGATTATCTCATAAACAATATATCATTTTCCTATATAGTTTTCTATATTAAGTGGTATATTTTTATTTGGGGAAATATTTATAAATCTATATTCCTTACTCAATTAGAGAATATGGTGATAAGGACCATTAATAATTAATTAAATCATTTAATTGAAATATTTTGGAATTATTTGGACATGTAGATATTTGTGTGGCTTGATTATATATAAATACCATCAATATATCATTATGATTAATGTTACAAATCAGTATGCTAGGATTAATTGTTTTTTCACATGTAGGATTAAAATATCTTGAGGAAATGTAATGGTGGTAGAGGTATCATGTGCATTATTAATGATTTACATTAATTATTAATTTCCTTCACTAAGAAATTTTTTATTATTATCTATGATATGTTCAGAATGATGTTATCTCTTGATAAATTTTAATCTCAGTTTATTGATTAAATGGCTTGTATTTTTCTCATTTTCCTATCTATATTGATTATTTCATATACATTTATTTATTTGGAATTTTTTATCTGTTATTAACCTTGATGTATTTATTATTTCGTAACCATAATATTTTATTTCAATGCATGTAAAGTTACATATAATGTAATTTTGGTAGTTCATGAAGAGTCATGATAGATTACACTATACTTATCATATAAAAATAATTTCAGGTCATCCATATTACATTCCATTATTATAAATTAAATCATATTACTACCATTGATATATAATGTTATTCTATAGGGAATAATGTTTTTTAACGTAATTTCTAATTTATGTTTTCAAATTAAATTGATAACTTATATGTGTATCTTGTTTACTTATAATACTAGAATAGATCATACATCAGGAATTATTTCATTGTATATTATAATAATTTTATAATGTTATACATATTAATGTTGTTACATAATTCTGTGTCATTACACTAGTGAAGATGGATTGATATAATAATTTACTATTACTGATCAATCAATTACTATCATTTGATTATGCATAAAGTTGATCATTCTTTGTGTATAACGAGTCAGCCAACCATATCATTTATCATAAATGAGAATTGTGAAATGTTTTTAGAAATAGAAAATATGGAATTAGATGTCATATTATAAGGAACAACAAGATACCATGAACTAATGATTCGTCAACTATCCACGCTATATACGATGATGGTTTCTCAATGGGATAATGAAAATAATAATAATAATGTAGAACCTATATGAAATAATAAATTCATGGATTATAAAATTTATGGATTAATATTAATTTTTCTATTATTATGTTAACCATAAAATCCATAGATACATATGGATATTTTTACTAAATTACAAATCAAAACATTCTCCATCCACTTAGGGACTACGAAAATGAATCTAGATCACCGATACTACTATTTCTGGAATAATATTCCAAATTCTATCATGAAATATTCATAGATATTCCTACTATGTTAATTATATCGTAGAAAGAATAAATGATTTATTATACTGATGAATTTTTTTACCATACCTATATAGAAAGTGTATAACATGAACATGGAAATTTCTATTTGTGTTCTAAAAAAATAAAGAGGAAATAATTCATTAAGGGTTGCAATGGATCATCATCCAAATATTGATCACATCATTAACATTCTAGAATAATTATCTAGTGATCATTGTGAAGGGACATACATCAGGGGAATTGAAAAATAAGAAAGTGTATTGTTTAAATTCTCACTACGGGGAACATATAATCCATCAACATTAGATAGATCGTAAACATAAGTGAAAACATGATGAAAAGATAAATATCATCATATAATTTCATTCAAAAATAAGTGATGATCATAAAAATGATTAATCATTAGTGATCATATTATAAAAAAATATGAAAAATGATACAAAAAACAGGTATTACTAAAAAATAAATAAAACAACTAAAATATATATTCATAAAATAAGAAAGAAAAATGTCATTAGAACATGGAATATCATTGAAATTTAGAATATTGTTTTAATGAATCATTTATTATAAAAATAATTTGTTAACAAATATAGTAATTTATAGAAAATATATTTTGGATCATGCATCACCACCTTATTCACACTGTGGAGTAATAGTCACTAATTTATTCATATAGTAGAGAGATCAATACATACATGATTAGCCTAGAAGAGTGAGAATTCCTTACCAGATTCCCAAATATTCTTCATGAAACATAAATTGTTTATTAATGTTGTATAAGATGATATAAGAAACCATATCTTATCATTCATACATTAATGTTCCAAATTAAGGGAATTCATTCATCATGTCATACATTAACCTTAGAAATAAATTAGATTCTATTAGCATTCATAATGTTTTCAAAATTAAAAAATGTGACCATTTGATTCCAAAATATGATCACATGAATTGAGAATTTTCAAATGGAAAAATATTCTAATTTATGAAACATTAATTAATCGTAGAATAATCCTATGATATTTAATGTGAAAAAATGTGGTTTTTCGTAAAATTATTTTTGAAATACTATTTTAAAATTGTATGACTTTTACATAACATTTCAAAATCCATTTTTTGAATGATTATAGGAAATTGTACAATAATTACATTAAAAATTTACCATTCATGTAGCCTTAATAAGAAATGTAACAATCTTCAAAAAGGTGAAGTTGAGGGGATAATATAAGTTCATGATGCCAATAATCCAATAATATATTAGAAACATTTTAGTAGAAATCTTGCCTCGTTAAATGGTTAATGAAAACATTGATTCAAATTAATAATGTAAAATAAAAGGAACAAATGGGCTAAAAATAATTGTCTTACCTAGAGGTAATGTAGACCATATGGTGTAATTAAAGTAATAGATATAAAAAAATACATTATAAGAGTTGATAATTATTATTAAGAAAAATAATTTTAATGAAACAATGGTTTCATCATGGAAGTAGACTATGGGGGGCATAATTAATTACCCAACAATAATAACAAAAGAAAACATAACATTATATATTCTAGGATAGTTTTATCATGAAGTAAAATATTCAATTATAATTGATTATTTTAGCAACCCATGCCCCATGATCATTGTCTCAGTATTGTGATATCATTTCATTTTCATTGACTACAAGGAATAAAAAATAAAAGGGATAGAGATTTTAATAAAATATTTAACCCTCATACAAAATAGTATCATATTAAAATTGAATACAAAAAATAAAAAATAATTTTTTTTATAAAAAAATTATTCCACCAATCATATCCTTGGATATTTGTTATAATAAAATTCATAAAATAATGGAAAAGGAAAAAAAATAATGGTGATCCCAAATACTGAGTAAGGGAAAAGTGTAGTGGAATAAATCATTAACCAATGATATTAATTATTATTGAATGGTAATAACTAATCCCAAATGTCATATAATTAATAAATATTTAAGTAATTGCCTGAGACATTGTTGGTTAGGACTGGACAAGTGCATATCAGAGACCCGTGATCAAATCTGGGTGGAGGCATATTTATATGTAATGTAGCAGTATTATAACATGCATTATAGTAGGTATTCTTGTTGAAATATATGTGACACTATTGAAAATGATGTTGAATACTGTAATATCTTGAATTATTCTTCTCTCTGGGCCTTTGGGCTAGCTGTTTGGTCCTCATATCCTGTGAGGCTTTTGAGACTCCCAAAGACTTCGAGATATTTTTCTCATAAGGCCTTCAAGAAAACCATAATCCCTTAAGGCCCCCCTATGGCTTTTAGGACACATTTATTTGTAGATGTACCAGTTAGAATACAAGTTATAAGGCTACATCTGAGGATTTTGGGTAGGGGAACTCACTAGATAATAGCTAACAAGAATTGAATAAATGAGAGGGTGTGACATTACCATAAATACTGGGCTTGTGCAGCTTTTCAAAGGACAACTAGACAACCACACATATGATTGTGGAGTGATAATATCATCACATGTATTGGGGATGAGTAGTTCAAAGTTGTATTGTCTATGTGATTTCCTCTAATGCCTTCGAGTCGTGTAGTTGTCTCTAATCCTTGGGGCCAATGGGTTCCACCTCACACATTGAAAGATGGATTATAAAAAATAATTAAAAATATAAGTACATTGGGCCATTCATAAAAAATCAACAACAATATAGAATGGTAAAAAAACTTGGGACACTTGCATTTTAATCAATTAAGTGGGAAAAAAGTCATCAATTTCATTTTTCATTGTGAAAAATACCATTGATAATAATAATAAAGTCCAAATTTAGGAAATTCTTAATTATTATTTTCCATTATTTTTAGGTACATGATACATTTACCATGAAAAAAATTCGTAAGATGATTTAGAATTTATTTAGTGAAAACCCACACTAATGCTATCCAGGAAAATCAACCCATTAAACTACTAAATCTTTAAGGGGTTACCTGTGATCGAGCCCCACCCTTTTGTAACCTGTAAAAAATATTAATTGTATATTGAATAATCGATTTAATTCACAAATAATGTGACTTATAAAATTTAACAATTCAATAAAAGATTCAAATTTATCAATATTTCCTCAGATATCAAATAAAATTCCATGTAATCACCATATGAAGAAATTATATACTATTTATGAATTTATCATATCAATGATAAACGAAGTGGATTTTTGGGTGAAATTTAATGTTTAATGATTAGTTGAAAGTGAATATGTCAAGGGTACTACCAGAATAAATTGATTAAGTGAATGTAAATACTATAATTGAAAAATTTAATCATAACCCATCTAATAGAATAATACTGATGATATCAAAAATAAATAACCAAATTATGGTAAAAATAAAGGGGTCTTTGATAATGGACAGAAATATTGAAATATTATTTTTAAAAAAATTATACAGGAAAATATACTATTTATTATGGAAAATAATACCAAAAATAATATTAATTTAAAATACATATAATAACTGTTTCAATAAAAATAGAATTTTATAATGGAAATAGTAGCATCATTGAAATGATTTTGGGTAATTCTTTTGAAGTAAAAAAGAACATTCCTGTTGAATTGTGAAAAGTATATAAAAGAAACATGTTTGGAATGGGAATACAAGATTTTTTTAATCGAAGGTACGTGTGAAAAATACTTTGAAAAATAAAATTTAAATTTTTGAAAACATTTTTAATTTCATTTATAGATCCACAGTTTTTTCTTAAAATGTTTCTCAGACTAAAGAGAGAGATTAAACTTGTATTTCCAAAAAACACATTTTTAACAAAATTTATCTTGCAATTTGTTGAAAAATAGTACTGTTAATTAAAAAATATCAGGATTAAACAGTGGGGATAAAAAAAGATATTATCAGATAAATAATATAGAAATTTCTTCAATGTATATACCATAATAACCAATCATTTTTAGAATATGATTGTTAAATTAACCCTTAAAATAAACCTCATGCTTACGTGAGAATAAATCAATGACATTATTAGGTGTATAATATTTAAATCCAGATAAAGTAATTGGAAAAAAATAATAAATATTCAATTCCATTATACACATAATCATAACATATCAATGATAATGAGAATGAAATATAACAAAATGAAAAGGAATTGAGGTATGCAATTTCATTAATAATTGTTAAATTAAATTTTAAATCACTATAGCTGAAACAATTGAAATTGAAATATGAAATAAAATCAAGAATGAAATATTAATGACATTAAATTTTCAATTGATATCATATACACTATATGAAATAAATGAGTATCCAATATGGGATATGTCTTGCAAAAATAAAAGTTGGGATATAAATCACCTTACAATACGCATACATTAGTATCACATGCATTAAAATATTATTTAACAATTTTAGGCCTGTAATTAGATTATACTGGAACCTTATTAATATTTAATATATCATATATTATTATATTATTATCTCTTATTACATGTTCATTAATAATATTAACATATATTCATCATTTTATATAATAATTACTCGGTTATTGTGAACCATTTGGTTTATTATTAATTGAAGATATTACATAGAGTGTGTTTATATAATTTCATTTATATAATACAAGATTAAAATAACACATATATTCCGTATATATGTATTTATAATAATCCATAAACCTGGAGATATGAAATGAAATACATTATCCCAAGAAATGGTAGGTGTTTGATACTCAATAATGATCTTTCAATTTTCTTATTGTATTAGATTGTTTGAAAGTAAATAATATATATGTCTATGATATACTTATTATATAATTTTTATTTCATATATATTTCATATTTTTATGAAAAAAAACCATAAAAATTCATTTTAATATGTGAAAGTGTAACATAGCTTTGAGAAGGCGGTAGTCCATACATCCACAAATGATGTAATCATATTACCTTAAAATGGAAATCATTAATTAATGTTGTAAAAAATCATCCAATATTCATAAAAAAAATTATAAATATAATATGTATCATATATAATCTATAAATCAATCATTATTCTAAAAAATTAATGGTTTTATTGGAATAATGAACGACATCGGTTTGCATGGTGGTAGTTCACCGTACACACGAATGACGATTACATATCCTATTTGATGGATGTGTGGGAAATTATAGATCATAAAAATACCATAAAAACCAACAAATTGAGGAAAATGAATTTAATTTTTAAAAAGGATATTATAAAAATTTCATTGTTGGATAATGAAATAAAACATAAATGCTCCTCAAAAATTTATACTTCTCTTTTGGTAATAACTTTCTCTTTAAATAAATGGAATTTTTTTCTAGATTTATACTAAATATGATGATTCATGGATTATTTTAGGGATTCAAGGATATTATTTTTGAACAGTTATATTATCTATTATGTATGAGTTTTTACCATAGTTTTTGGGGTTTATGCCATTTGGTTTTGGAGGAGGAGTGAAAGTCTTGTAAATATAAAGATGTAAACACTTTTTGGTGGTCTATCATTCATCATGCCACTCTACTGATGAACCCCATTTGGGAACATGGTTTATATGATCCAATTATATCCATAAAATTGGGTTTTTTAAAATATTCTATGTTATTTGGCATCATAATATTAATGACTAATGACAAAGTATACTCATTTTCACTTTAATTGATGTAATTATTTTTAATTGAATTCACATATATTTTTTCTACAAAAATGTGTTTCATATAAAAGTAATTATTAATCACGATGACTCAAAATATAGAATTCATTTAAAAATTTCTACATAATGAAGTCGAGGAAATTAATTTAAAATTAATACCACAGACTGGGTTATTGACAATGTTTGTATACTGAAAATGAACAAACGTTCTCTCTATTTTTAAATTTAAATTTAATATATTAATGTTTAAAATAACCTAACTATAATTAATAGATTTAAATTTTTATATCATTATACTTTATAACTAATTAATTATATAACGTATCCCTATATATTTTTAGAATGAAATATCAGTTTTCAATTAAAATTTAGTATTTTAAAGTATTCATCAAAAAATGAAACACATAAAAATAATAAAAATTAATCCTAATATATTTCTGAAATTATTATTTCAAAATAAAATATTTATATGAATATAAATAATTTATATACATTTCAATTTGTTTTTAAAAAATTATGTTTTCCATTAAAAGGTGGAAAAACTGAATGTAGAAAAATATAGATCCTTATGGACTATATTAGATTTTTTGTAATCATATGCCTAACAACCCATTTGGATAAATTCAAAAAATAATTGATGTAATATAATATAATATAATATATATATATTATTAGTATCATTCATTAATAGAAATTAATATAATCAATCTAAAAAATACACCATTGGGTATCTAAAAATAGTTTTCTATAAAAACATATCTTTTACTTTGAATTTTGTTATTATTTTCATTCATAACTAATTTATAACAAATAAATCAATTATATATTTTTGAAAACACTATATTTTAATAATTTAGTTAATTATATTCATAACATATACATTAATTTCTAGGATGTAATTATCAATTTCATTTATAATATTAATATTATTTGATAAAAATCATTCTTATGTGTAAGGAAATTAATCAATTAAAGCCATTGTTGCTTGTAATTCAAGCTAACCACAGTGTTCCTTATTGAGCAAGATAAAAAATATGTTGAATATTATTCATGATAATCACATTGTTTCATGCAATATATTCTATTGAACAATTCAATTTATCAAATTATAAATATTTCATAATGTTGTTAGTTGTTATATTTCATTATTTTATTTATGTTGTGTGTCATATAAGACGTCCAATACATTATCATTTTATATTTTCAGGATATTACATTAACTCCTGTCACGAACCAACCTAGTTCATCCTTGAACCGGTCACCCGAGCTGGTCTGCGACATGACCCGAGAGGCGTTCTCGATCCTCCCGGGCTGTCGACAAGCGCCAGGGCATCAACAGAGGATGTGGGAACGATTTCTCCTAGTATAAATAAATAAATAGAGAAGCTGAAATAAAATAGAGTAGCACAAAATAAAATAAACAGAGTAATGTAACTAAACAAGAACAAAAGAAAATTAAACTAACCGAAACAAACAACCACTATCCCCGTGTGACTTCGTGGGTCACTCTCCAACTCACGACCAAACGTCGACCATAGCGAACACACCCAAGTTGTAGCCTACACAAACACTAAAAACGGAAAAGAACTATAGACATGATTATTAAAAATCAGTAGGCTATCCTGATATCTATTCCCAATGCACTACATTTAAATAATGTAATTTACTAATTACAGGTTTGAACTAAATATACAAAATATTTGTTTTCACACACACACACTTTCATTTCTAAAACAAGTACCAGTCCATTTCCCTTATTATTTTAAAAAAAAGTTTAATGTTTGAAAAGAATAGGTGTATTTCTTTTCAAATCATTCTATGTGAACCATTTAGAAATACAAAATTCACTTATTATCCAAAAAAGAAAAAATCCACGTAACACACAACACACACCAAGGGAAATGGAAATAGTGGCACACAGTGGCCACCAATCAAACTAGACCTCTCAACCATCCACCACATACAAATAAAAACTAAAAGAAACATGGGTTGAACCTAAGAGATCATGAAAAATCCAGAACATACTATACATCTGACTCATCCTGAAAGCATGCTCTAACTCGATGACGTCATAATTCCCTAATGCTCGGCATAGCCCTGCATGGCCTAACCGAGGGGCCCAATCCCCATAGCAGCAATAACTCAGTATTCCCCTACTATGGGGCCACTAGCCAGTGTGTAATCTAAGCTAGTGCAGTAATCATTCTCAGTAGATTCACTCACTATGTCAGGTTCCCATGTCATCACATATAATGAAAAGGGGTGCGTCCGCAATGTAAATTAGTTAGTCACGATGAAAAAATATCACACACAATTCACGCAATCAACGCACACTAAATAACACCCCTTACTAACCCAAAAGTGAGTTTTTACAAAATAATTTATTTTATTAAAGTGCCAAACGAGCCTTCACCAACTTTAAAGAAAAACCTCGTTTCTCAAGAAAACATGAAACGCTTTTTCATAAGAACACATTTATCTTTAAAACTAGAACCGCATTTAAAATTCCGTGAATTATGTTTAAAGGCCAAACGAGCATTCTTTCACTACTGGGTGTCCGCTCGTCAAGAAAATATTTCAAGAGATGTGTATAAAATAAACGACTCTTTTTTACAGCAAATAGTCATTTAAACATTAATTATGTTATATTATCTTCTATTTATGAAAATTAATAAAAAACCATGCAGTTAATAAATTCTTAATCTAAAGGTGAGTTAAGTGGGGGACCTACCTCGATACCGAGATGAAAAGGAAGACGCACGTCCGACGCCACATAGTAAGGTCCAACGTATTGAAAAAAAACACTAAGAAATCAAAACACAAAAAAACCCCAACTAATGCATATAAAACTAAGCTGTGGGAAGAAACCCTCACCTCGAAAATGAATCTCGACGACGACGCAAACTTATAAACAAAGCACGGCGATGGCGCTCAATCGAAACGCCCGGCGTGAGTCCTAAAAGGTTAAAAACCCAAAAAAATTAATTAATATAAACTATTATCAAAAAAGGAATATATATATACATATATCAAATGGGCATAGAATAAAAGGGTACCAACTGGGAGAAAACACGTCGGTAGAGGCGGGTTAGTCTGGGCAACGCCGAGAAGGCAGTTGCTGCGCAAATGGGTAGGCTGTTAGGGTTGTGCGCGCGTCAGACTGGAGGTCACCGCGACAGGAGGATGTGGGTCGGTGGCGACTGGCCTCAAGAAAAGGCATTGGGTGTGCCACAAGGAAGAGCCGAGGGTCGGTGCTGGCTGGGTGAGGCCAGCGAGGGTCTGTGACAGGGCGGTCGGCGAGTGGTCACGATGGGGCAGCTGGAGGATGGCCGCGACAGGGTGGCTGGTTGGTGCTGCGGGGTTGGTGTGACCGGGCGCAACCAAGGGGTAGGAGGCTGGGAGAGGTGGCGGCCAAAGCTGGACAGTGGTTCAGAGGAGGAGCCGTGGAGGTCGGACAATGCAGGGAGTAAAAGCAGGGGCGAGCGCATTCGCCGGTAATAGGAGATCGTGTTGGATTTATGCGGGGAGGATAGAGAGGGGGGCTACGAGATGCTGTAGGTGAGCGGAGCAGGGGCACCAGGCAGCAGCGGTGCGAGGCGAAGGTGAATAGGGAGGGTGGCTTTATAGTAGACGCCACAGGAGTAGGAAGCGGCATCCGGGCCGACTCCCGCACAGAAGGGGAAGGGGCGCATGCAGTAGCTGCAACATGTAGGAGGGATAAACATGGTAGGTGAGGAGGGTCCGAGGTGCTGCTTGCAGGATCTGGCTGCTGAGACACGGAAGGAGTATAGGTGCATGGGAGGCACTGGATTTGGCTGTTGGGCACTGCTGCATGGGAAGGCACGGCTGGCGATCGGGCAGCGGGAGGCAGGCGAGGTGTAGGCGGGTTGAGAGATGCAGGTGGGGCGGGTGAGCTGGAAGGAAGGGATGGGCGACTGGAGGGCACAGTGCAGTGCCCGACGGAGGGCTGGTCGAGGCATGGCCACAGAAGGTTGGAGCCCAACAGGTCGGCTAGGGAATTGGTCACACATGGATGGGGAGAGGTCGGTAGGCCGGGATGTGAGCAAGGTGGAGAAGGCGAGAGCCGAGTAGCAAGAGTGTGGCACAGCAGAGAGGTGTTGGCGGAGTGGTAGCGGGTCGATGCTGCAGATCGGACGAGCCGAGGGTGCTGCGAATATCATGGGAGGGAGCACGAGAAGTGATATAGGCACGTTGGATTGGGATGGAAAACAAGAGTAGGGGCCGGTCGGGGAAGCTTCTATAGGAGGTCAGACATGACGGAGTTAGAATCGGCTGGCTGCGCTGGTTGGAGGAGCTGCTGCTCAGTAGGGAGGGTGCCGGAGTGGGGCGCTGCAGCCGGTCGAAGGTGCTGGCAGAGGAGGAGGTTCGTGGGGCAGGGGAGGTAGGCTGTGCGGGCTGCTCGGGAAGAAAAAGCGCATGGGAGGCACTGTTGAAAGAGGAGAACGTGGGAGAAGGGTAGCGGGTCACGCACAGGACCAGGTGGGGGGACAATACCGTGTGGAAGAACAGAAAATAAGAAAAAAAATAAAGAGAATAATGAAAGGGAAAAAAGATAAGAAAAAAACTAAAGTAAATAAATATTAGAAAATAATAATAATGTTTTGAATAGAAATAATAATAATAATAATAATAACAACAACAACAACAATATTATAAATTATTATTATTATTATTATTAAACATTTTATAATGGTTTTTCAATTTAATTTATTCTTTTAATTTTATCATTTATCTAAACAGTTGGGAAATTGTGCACTCACCGGGTCTGAATGCACGACCTCCGCTAGCGGTGCGGTGACCACACACCCACCCGGACCAAATGTGCATTGACCGCTAGCAGGGCGGTGACTGCGCACTAGCATGAAACCCACCGAAAACATCAACTCTTCAAATAAAATTCAAACCTGGACCCAATGTAATGCTGCCCAAAGTAACAGGACCGATAAGAAAAAAAACATAGGCATCCATGGTTGGGGTGTGACAATTCTCCCCACCACAGACACTTTCTGCCCCCAGAAAGTCACCAAACCAACATTTAACACATCTAGAGTTCATTCCCAGACAAAAACATAGAGAACCAAGAGCTTTGGGGTGACCATTCCAAAAAAACATCACACCCAACCAATTTAGGGGAAAAAAACACTACCTGATATTGAGGGGAGAACATGAGAGGATCTCCCCACCACAAGAATTCACTAATAAAAAATCCCTTGAAACCCGAAAACCAACTCCCTGGGGGGGCAACGTGGGAACTCCCAAAACAAACTCATTCATTTCTGCCACATGTACTGAAAATCACACCTGAGACTTGACGAAAATCTTGTTAAAGTACAATCCAATAACTTGTCGATGAGAAATTAACTCAACACCTCCCATCAACTCCACAAAATGAACATTCCCCTATTGAACACAGCTAGGACCAACTCAAAAACAGAATGTGTCCATTTACTCACGGGCCCACACCATTCAGAGAGACCAAAAAACATAATAACCACATTGAGAGCTAATAAGATCTCTTGGATTGTGGGGGAACGAGCTCATCACGCCACCACAACAAGGATGAGTTTATGACAGCGATGAGAATCGAACAAGGGAAATTTTAGATATTTCCATTCCAAAGCCAAATAAATTATCTGGACTGATGTTCCACCCACCCTCAGCATCTGCTGACTGTGCGTGAGCTTCACCCCGAAACATGTGGCTAGGACCCTGATAGCTGAAGTATCTCCTACCTCACAATCCAGCATTTTCATCTTCTAGTCTATAACTCCTTCCATTTGATGATTCGAACCACCACGATGGTCTTATATTTTCATTGGGATGCAACATAAGGACTTAGAATGCATGGACATGCCATACTGGTGGCACACAAGAGAGCGGTCCGATGAACTAGAAGCCGGTACCGATGAGGATGATTTCTTGGAGACATGTTCCACCGGCCCGCACTCCCTTCCAGGTGGGGAACCATCGTGGAAGTTGACCACTGTTAATCACACCCAAAACTCTAACAACGATGAGATATTTCATCTTTACAAGTCCAGAACTGAACCCTCAAATAACTCTAGAGTGGTAAAAACATTAACTATCCTAGGAGTTCCGAACAACCCGAAAACACACTATCCTTCATAAAAATACAACTACCTCTAAAAGGCTTCAACTACCTCGATAAGCAAACAACACACAAAAGGAACTGAGAACTGAGCATAACACATTAACAACTTTTGGAGGCTTTCTGGGTGGCATACTCATAAAAACATGTAAAAAACCATCAACACCGGAATCATGACAAAACTCAATCAATGCAACAACACAAGACAAGGGAAACAGGATCATAAGACAAACATATAAAAATACAAGCATAAATCACTTTTCCAAAAACCATTATTTCTTTAAAAATTTAAAACTCACCTATGGTACCTTATGAACTGTCACATGTGCGTTCATTCAATCCTTCTCACATCATCTGTGAGCATGTGCCCCCACACACTTTCCATACATACCCACTCACTTGTGACCCTCCATAAAGAGTACCAAGGTTCAAACACTTCTTTTTCTTACCAAATCCAAACACATACCATGTTTTTCTAAACCGATACACTTCCTCATTAGAAATCCACTTTAGTAATTTCAAAAACAATTTGGAAGAAACAATTTTCCATTTCAAAACCAATTTCACTTTTAACGCACACTCAAATCAACTGAGACTAAAACAAAACACAAGAAGCAATAACCCACTGGAATGAAAAACTAGTGGATATGTCTAACCCAGTGACATGGTGGTGAGCCATGCTCCACATAAGGCATAAAACATTTAGGACCTTAAACCGAGCACTTGGACTCCACATGGGTCACCACCCCATGTGAGGCCGCAAAGTGCACCAATTTTCCACCATTGTCATCCATCAATCCGAAACGACCAAGGACGAGTGACTCAAATCCCAGACTAACCCTGGTAACTCAGGTGTCGTCAAGAGCGGTAGTGACCAGGCACCGACCCGTAACCTACCTCCTAAGCCCTGACAGTCATAATCTCCATCTACTAGACATCCCAAATAACAGAGGGCACTCTAAAAAGCAAGGTCCGCTAAGGGATGACTTGCTCTGATACCATTTTTTCATGAACAAACCCGGGTCATCCCTGAACCGATCACTCGAGCCGGTCCGCGACATGACCCATGAGGAGTTCCGGATCCTCCCGGGCTGGAAACAAGCGCCAGGGCATGAACAAAGGCTATGGGAACGATTTCGCCCAGTATAAATAAATAAATAGAGTAGCTGAAACAAATTAGAGCAGTGCAAAATAAAATAAACTGAGCAATTTAACTAAACAAGAACAAAAGAAAATGAAACTAACTGAAAAAACAACCACTATCTCAGTGTGATCTCGTGGGTCACTCTCCATGTCACGACCAAACTTCACCCACGGCGAACACACCCAAGCTGTAGCCTACACAAACACTAAAAATATAAAATAACTATAGGTGTGAGTATTAAAACTCAGTAGGCTATCCCGATATATATTCCCAATGCACTACCTTTAAATAAATAAATTTACCAATTATAGTTTTGAAATAAATATAAAAAATATTGGTTTTCACACACATGCACTTTCATTTCTATAACAAGTGTCAGTCTATTGCCCTTATTAATTTAAAAACAATTTTAATGTTTGAAAGGAATAAGTATATTTATTTTCAAATCATTTTATGAGAACCATTTAGAAATCCAAACAACAGTAATTAGCCAAAATGGAAAAACTACACATAATACACAACACACACCAAGGGAAATAGAAAAAGTGGCACACAGGGGCCAGCAACCGAACTAGACCTCTCACCCGTCCACCACATAAAAATAAAAACTAAAAGAAACATGGGTCGAACCTAGGAGATCATGAACAATCCAGAACGTACTATACATATGACTCATCCTGAAACCATGCTCTAACTCGATGACGTCATAACGCCCAAACACTCGGCATAGCCCTGCATGGCCAAACCGAGGGGCCTAGTCCCCATAGCAGTAATAACTCAGTATTACCCTACTATGGGGATGCTAGCCAGTGTGTAATTTAACAAGTGAAACAATCGTTCTCAAAAGATTCACTCACTATGCCAGGTTCCCATGTCAACACATACAATAAAAAGGGGTGCATCTGTAATGTAAATCAGTCAGTCACGATGCACAAATATCGCACACAATTCATGCAATCAACGCACACCAAATAACACCCCTTACTAACCCCAATGTGAGTTTTTCCAAAATAATTTATTTTATTAATGTGTCAAATGGACCTTCACCAACATTAACGAAAAACCTTGTTTCTCACGAAAACCCGAAATTCTTGTTCAGAAGAAACAATTTATTATTAAAATTAGAACCACATTTAAAATTCCGTGAATTATGTTTAAAGTCCAAACGGGCATTCTTTCACTGCTGGGTGTCCGCTCATCATGAATATTTTTCAAGAGACGTGTATAATATAAACGGCTCTTTTTACAGCAAATAGACATTTAAAAATAAATTATCTTATATTATTTTCTATTTATTAAAATTAATAAAACACCAAGCAGCTAATAATTTCTATATCTAAAGGTGAGTGCAGTGGGGGTCCTACCTCGAGACTGAGATGAAAAGGAAGAGGCACCTCCGACACCACACAGTAAGGTCCAACGTACTGCAAACAAAACACTAAGAACTCAAAAAACATCAAAAAAACCACAAAAAATGCATATGAAACTAAGCAGCGGGAAGAAACCCTCACCTCAAAACTGAAGCTTGACGACAACAAAAACTCATAAACAAAGCGCGGTGACAGCGCTTAGTAGGAAACTCCCCATGCGGGTCCTAAAAAGATAAACAGACCCAAATAAAAATTAATTAATAAAAACTCAAATCAACCCAAGGTATATATATATATATAATATAAATATAAAATGGGCATAGAATAAAATGGTACCAACTAGGATAAAATGCGTCGGTAGGGATGGGTTAGTCGGGGCACTGCCGACAAGGCAGTTGTGCGCACATGGGTAGGCTGCTGGGGTTGTGCGCGCGTCGGACTGGAGGTCACCGTAACGAGAGGAGGTGGGCCGGTGGCGATTGGCCTCAGGAAAAGGCACTGGATGAACCTCAAGGAAGATCCGAGGGTCGCCGCTAGCTGGGTGAGGCCAGCGAGGATGTGTGATGGGGCGGCCGGCCAGTTGTCGCGACGAGGCAGCTGGAGGATGGGTGCGACATGGAGGCTAGTGGGTGTTGCATGGTTGGTGTGACCGGGCGCAGCCAAGGGGTAAGAGACCTGGAGAGGTGGCGTCCAAGGATGGACAGTGGTTTAGAGGCTGAGTCGCAGAGGTCGGACAACGCATGGAGTAAAAGCAGGGGCGAGCGCATTCACCGGTTACATGAGATCGTGGTGGCTTTATGTGGGGAGGATAAGGAGGGGGCCTGCGGGCCGCTGTAAGTGAGCGGAGCAAGGGCACCAGGCAGCAGCGGCGCGAGGCGAAGTCGGATAGGGTGGGTGGCGTTGTAGTAGACGTCATAGGAAGAGGAAGCGACGTCCGGGATGGCTCACACGCTGAAGGGGAAGGGGTGCGTGTAGGAGATGCAACATGCAAGAGGGGGAAACTTGCTAGGTGAGGAGGGTCTGAGGTGATGCTTGCAGGATCTGGCTGGTGAAACAATGAAGGAGTCTGAGTGCATGGGAGGCACTGGATCTGGCTGCTGGGCACTGGTGCATTGGAAGGCATAGTTGGCGATCGGGCAGTGGGAGGCAGGCGAGGCGGAGGAGAGTTGAGGGATGCAGGGGGCGCGGGTGAGCCGGAAGCAAGGGATGGGCGGCTGGAGGGCGCTGTACAGCGCCAGGAGGAGGGCTGGTCGAGGCATGGCTGTAGCAGGTGGGAGCCAAACAGGTCAGCTGGGGCACTGGTCACACACGGCTGGGGAGAGGTCAGCAGGCTGGGACGTGAGCAAGGCGGAGAAGACGAGAGCCGAGTAGCAAGAGGGTGGTGCGACAGAGAGGTGCTGGAGGAGTGGAAGCGGGTCGCCACTGCAGATCGCACGAGCCGAGGGTCCATCAGATGTCTTGGGAGGGTGCAGGAGGCAGGCTGTAGGCGCGCTGGACAGGGATGGAAAACAAGAGTAGGGGCCGGCCGGGGATGATGTTGTAGGAGGTCGGACAGGAGGGATTTAGAATCGGCTGGCTGTGCTGGTTGGAGGAGCTTCGGCTCTGCAGAGAGGGTGCCAGAGTGGGGTGCTGCAGCCGGTCGAAGGTGCTGGAGGAGAAGGAGGTTCAGGAGACGGGGGAGGTAGGCTGTGCAGGCTGCTCGGGAAGAAGAATCGCATGGGAGGAACTTCTGCAAGAGGAGAACGAGGGAGAAGGGTAGTGGGTCACATGCATGACCAGGTGGGGGGACAATACCGTGTGGAAGAACAGTAAAGAAGAAAAAAAATAAATAGAAGAAAGAAAGGGAAAATGATTAGGTAAAAAAAACTAAAGTAAATAAATATTAGAAAATAATAATAATGGTTTGATGAATAATAATAATAATAATAATAAATATAATAACAACAACAACAATAATATTATAAATTATTGTTATTATTATTATTAAACATTTTATAATGTTCTTTTCAATTTAATTTATTCTTTTTATTTTATTATTTATCTAAACAGTTGGGCAATTGCACACTCACCGGGTCCGATCGCACGACCGCCGCTAGTGGTACGGTGACCACGCATCCACCCGGACCGAATGCGCATTGACCACTATCAGTGCAGTGACTGCGGACTAGCCAGAAACCCACCGAAAACATCAACTCTTCAATGAATGTTCAAACCCAGACCCAAAGTAACGCTGCATAAAGTCGCGGGACCGATAAGAAAAAAAACATAAGCATCCATGGTCGGGGTGTGACAACTCCAACATAAATTAATTGTATCATCAAAATTTTAACATGATAATTATAATATGGGGTTTCAAATTAAAAAGAATACTATCATTAAAAGCCCACATCGTGAGAATTGGTTATAAAATATACTCTTAATAGGAGAAAATTTTGAGTTAAATGGTGACATCAATATGTTTCTATACAGGGGATCGTTGATGGAATGTGAAGATATGTACTTCGTAAATATGTGCAAATAATTATGGGGAGTGATTGAGGTCATTTTTTAATAAATGTGAATTATCAATGGGATATTGAGGCCTCAATACCATAAAATTGTATTGATTTAGAATACCATCAATTCAACAAATAATAAGTTATTAGGATCCCATTTCTCTAGAAAAATTTTCTAATTTTTATTAATAATTTAACTAAATATGAATATATAAAAATAGAATTACAAGATATATTTTTACAAACACAATTTCAATCATTGGTTGTTCATTGATCTATTTCGAATTTGAAAATTTACCCCTTCAAATGAATAGAATACGAATTTAATCATAAAGCATTAGAACAGTCTTTTAACAAATCATAAGATCCAAAAAACAAGCCTTTATAGAATTCTCTAACTATTTTATAAAACCAATACTGTTAATATTTTAGTCTTTAATCCAAAATAATTAATAATATTATATTATAATTATTAATTATGTGAAAATATTTAACTAAAAACAATGTTATATTAACCATGACATAGTGTAGGCCAGAAGGAGGTGTGAAACCATTATCATTATTCAGTCATGGGTTCAAACCCCAAAAACATGTTGGATGCAGTGTCATGTCACCCAACATGAATTTTTTTTCTAATATATTTTAATATTATTGCAAATGTGACCCCTAAAATTTGATTCCCATGTTTTATATTTAGTGATTATTTAACACTTCATCTATGATTTTCAATACAACATAATATTTAAAATATCTAATAATCATATTTGGCTGTTAGTATAATTTCATTAATAATCATTTCTGGATATGAATATTAGATATATTCATATTAGGATTAAAAAATGTATTATTGATGGATAAATTATAATAAGGGTGTGAATTTTAGAATAAAACCCTTAGTTTATAATAATTTATACTAAATCAATTCAAAAACCTTTTTCTGTTAGTTGTAGAATTAATACATGACCCTCTGTCTTATTTTAAAAAGTATCATTATAATGATATATCTTGATATATCAATGTAAATTAATCATAATCACAATGAATCGTCCAAATCATAGTATATATATTTTATTCGAGATATACACGTCTATATAATTACGTCTCAAATTTACAATAGATATGATTTTATAATACCAATAATATTTATCATAATTAGAATAGTTTGAGTAATGTAATTACATAAATTTATAGTGGGCATAAAAATACATAAAATAAACATTTAATATAATAACAATGTTATAATCAAGAATTTTCATTTTTATAAATGAATAATTATTTTTTATCCAAAAGAGTTTGATTCCAAAATACCATGCAAAATGGTGTATCCCTTGTTTTAAAAATTGAAGAAATTATTTCATTTCTTAGAAATAAATTCCCATAATGCGATGATTGGAATATCTATCTACTTATCCCACGAATCCCTTTCTCTGATGGATCGACTTAGTATTTCAATCCCTGCAAGCCCTTAAACTATATGATGATTAGATCATGCATCTTTCTATCCCCTAAACCATTAATACTAAATATAGATCATATACAAAATTAAATTAAAAAATTATTAATTAATAGACATCATAATAATGATTATTTAAGAATGACTCTCTCTATTTAAATATAAATGACAATGAACACGTTTTTCATGCATTGTAGATGTAAGAATAAATAATAGTGAAAATAAATAATCTTTTCTAACAATAATAACATCATAAAACTATTCAAATGACTGGTTACTAATATTCAACCCATCACACAATCATATTTTTTCCAAAAGGCATATTTTCGTCGATTTTGATTTCAACAACATAGACACCAGACACTCAAAAGGAAATAATATAAATTATTTTCTGATGTAATATTGATTTTCACCAATACTATGTAAAATTATTTGTATTAGGATGTAAATTAGTTTTCAATACACTATATTTAAACATATATTATAACATAATTATTTTCCAATGTTAATAAGGTATTCATTATGAGTTTGAATTTAATGTTTATCGGTTCTAAAATGATTCTAATTATAATGACGTTGTCAGTACAATGATAAGATGCAAAGTATTAAATCTAATTTGATAAATTTGAGCCAGATGATTATCGGATCTAGAATCAATACGATAATCTTAGTGAATAATGTAATTTTATATTAATGAAAACATTGACTCTATTTCTATTTATAGTAAACATATTTTTTTCAAATAAATTTTAAAACACATTAGGCGTAAAAATATTTTAATCAAGTGATTACAAAATCTTTAATGATTTCAAAAACCAATCGAAAAGAAAAAATAATTTTTAAAACATTTGAGTAAACAATCTCCCCCTTTGTGGAAAGCACAAACGATAAGCATAAATAATATAAAATATTGAAAAAAATCATACAACCAATTATCATTAAATAACATTCTATTTAGAATTTAACATTTTTCATTATCTCCCAATGTGTTTATTATTCATATAAATAATATGATGAATATGGACAACATCCCCTTAGGATAAACGATGACAATAAGAATAATATTCCCCCCTTTCATAGAAATATCTCCCTCGGAATAATTTATCCACCTTAATTAAAACATATTAGCCTTTATTATTTTTTAAAAAGAATAGGGAATAGTCTTGAAATACTAGAAAAGTGTTAAAAACAAAAAATACTAATTAAAATATTGAACTAACTATCCATCCACATAAATTTTGAAAGAATATAATTTTTTTATAGATCATGAATCTAAGCTTCATAAATGAGAAAACATAGTTACAAGAGGATAAATGAAGGAAATTCACATTTTCCACTTTGGAGAATAATTACTATATCACCTATGATGATAGAGTGATGTGTTCCAGTATTATTAATGGTTCCCATGTTTACAAGGACATTAATTAGTTAGTTATCCTCATGACAGAAATGTGTGATGATATAATGGATTGATGTAATAATTCCAAGAAACTTAATCCATTTTTTTATTTGAGATTCCAAGAAAGATGAATATGACCCATTGAAAATACATGAAATTTTTTTGATGAGTTTCTCTCAAAATATATTTTATGGCAATTTCATTGTCGATCGCCTTCAACTACTATAATGGGAGACACAATTTCTACTACTTGAGCAGTGGAATTTCCACAAGAGCCCTAAGACCATTCTAATAAATCTCCATTATGATCATTGAAGGCTATTCCATATTCAGTAGATCCTGGGTTTCCACTCAAAGAACCATCTGTTTTACATTTGATCCATCAAAAAAATTGAGGTATCCAAATGTCATCATTGGTTGACAATGTTTTAGGATAATTACCTTGAAATTGTTGTTTCCACAGTATAACAAAGTCTCTGATTGAGATATAGTTGTGTTCAACATACAGGTTTTTTTCAAGCTGATTCGTTGAAAGAATATTTGAGTGAGCGGTGATATGATTGAATGGGGAATTATCATACAGGATTTTGTTCATGGTTATCCAAACAGTATTGATGGTTTCCACACATTCCACTTGGAAGAGGATGCAGAGCTTTTGTGAGAGCTGCACTGTAGAGATGTAGAGGAGAAGGTCAATTATACTATAGTCTTATAATGGATGGATTTAAAAAATAGAAGACTGATTCATAGAGGTAAGGATGGTCATTCAAGATAAAAAAATAGGATTTATAACGTCTTTTGTTGGTGACACAATGCACACCTAGAGAAGAATAAGATTACAACTTTTTACAGGTTACTATTAACAAGATGTTTTTTCAGTTGCAGGAAACAAAGTAGTGTGAATAAGGATTGTTAAAGCAACTTTTTCTTCAAATTCAGAAATATAGAATTTTTTCCTTACAATATATGTTTATAAAACATTTTAGAGTCAAGAATTTTATTTGTACTCACATCCCATATAAAAATATCTTAAATATTGAGAATGTAATAAGAAGATACATTAAGCATGGTATGAGCTAGTAGGGTTTTAACATTCTAATGATATTCTTGGATGGAGGAATAGTAGTCCATTTCCCATTCATGGATGTTAATTTTGTAAATCAAAGGAAAACCTGTCTATTTATCCTTCCATAATTTCAGAGAGGAATGAGCAATGACCAACCAGTGGGAGTGCATGTTAATATTCTGGAAGATCTTTTTAAGGCATGTCCACACTTAGGATGGAATGTAGGTCATATTCCCTTCTATTATTCTAATAAGGAATTTGGATCTGTGTAATTAAAGGGATTATTATTTTTCATTGATATGCCTCAAAATAAATTAGGTCTGAAGATATTTATTGAAGTTCTCAATTTTTTTAATTCAATGTCGTCCTATCGCAGGTTGTAAGAAACATTTATTCCGAGGAGCTGTAATCACTTTCATCTGATTCCTTATACTTATTTTTCAGACCATTAATTTATCCATTATAATGGTTGATCCTTTATACCTTTATCTACTTATATATAAAATTCCTATATAACTCTTTAACATCCTGTGTACAGTTTTTAGTTTTGTTCTTTATCATGCTCACAAAAAACTCCCTAACTGACATGAAATTAGATAACTCACTGAAATAATTTGTAGGTGTATCCAAAATCATTTACATATCTTAATATTTGACCTCATGCACCCTAAAATAAGCGTCAAAATTTTCAGAATAATTCACACTTTTTTATGCATTCTATGAGTTTGATAACTTTTTGAATGACATTATGATCATATTCATTCTAAATTACTCTATTTATAATGATATTTATTTACAATGATGTTGGAATTAGATTCTCATGAATCATATCAACAATTTCATATATTAATGGTAGGAATGAAATAGTTTCTTCTATTCCCTAAAAATATAGAATGATATAATTGAATCCTATAACTATATTCATATTTATTAAATTCAACATCTGAATATCATGATTTTTATTATGTATGGTTCTGATTTATATTTTTTTCCTTTCCATTATTATCTAGAATTGATAAATTATGTTTTACTCTTTCTCTAATATGTTTCCAATCATAAATAATAATGATATCATCATCATCACTAAATCAATATTTTAATCTATTTTGTATTTCTGATCTTTATCATTCTTCTTTTAGAGGGATTCAACAACATTGCCCGATGAATTGTTTTCCCTAACATGACTATCATACTGATATTTTTTATTTTTGTATGAATACAATTGGATTTTTGATTCTAATGAGGATATTAATGAATGATTATAAAATTATAATTCCAAATATTTTTATATAATTTAAACATCATCACCTTCATTATCTTCATCTTTCTATAATTTTTTAATTTTATTCTATTCTTCTTCATATTTATCTTCATTCTCTTCATATTATTCATCATAAGGCACTTCTTTTTCAATATAACCTTCTTTATATTAACATTTTTCTTGAAAAACTTCTATATTTTTTGAAAACATCATTACCTGTGTAATATAATTCCATTTATTTAATAAAAACGTCTTGATTCATGAAATATTTACTTTAATTGGGTTTAACAGCTAATATAGATTGATTGACAACATCACCATTTCCATTGTTTTCAATAGAGAAACGTTTTTTAGGAATAAAAGTGGTTTCTTGAATGTCTAGTGTAGGATCCATATTTTTTTAGATTATTTATACAGGTAAGACAACCTTTTATGAGGCTACCTATACTCTTTTAATCATATTATCTCATAAATGATCTTCTGATAACTTCTTTTTTATTATGTGATATTTTTCCAAAACATCAGTTTCGTGAATTCTCAAAGAAAATGTTTCATATGGGTTACGTATGAATTGATGGACTTCTTATTTATATTCATTATTCTCCTTCATCCACACATCAGATACTTTTTTAGGTGCATTCTTTAGTTTCTTAACTCATCTATTCTTGAATGATTTTTCTTTAATTTTATTTTCCTGGACTCTATGACTGAAAATACTCATCTTATTCTTTAGAAAAATATTCAACACTTTCAAAGAAAAACATTTCTCTAGTACATTACCACCAAATTTATCCAAAAATAGTATTGTTTCATCATTAAAACCAATCATCATTCTATTCATATTATATTCACTAGTGAAAATAATTTGTTCCTTCTTTGTCTTTCATTTATTTTCTATTCCGAAGGACTTAACACAATTAATAATAATCCTTTTTTACATCTATTGGATTAAAAATAATCTAATACATAATAGAACTGGGCATGAGTTTTTTGATTATAATATATTTTTATTTGATGACATCTATCATTCACATATTCACAAGAAAATAAACAAATAATCACCTCTTTATTTTAATGTAGTACCCTTGGTGTCATATAATTAATAATATAGTTATGATTATTATATATGTAATGTAAATGGGTGATTTTTATGAGAGTTTAGAGAACATTTAGATCACTTTTGGTGTTTTTATATAGGTGCATTATTGACACATGTTTTTTGGAAAATCATGAAACACCTATAGGAAACTACGTAAAATGAAACTGAGGCTAAATGAAAGGTTTACTGATAGAAAAATAGTTTCTAAAATTATTCCATTTCCTAGGAGAAACTTTGGTGGGTTGAGAATATAATAGATAGTGGGATTTGGATTGTATGGTGCACATGTTTATAACCATGTGAGCCAATCATGTGATGACTCCCAAAAGGTATAGGTAATAACATGGTTAGAGCATGATTTCCCTAACTGTGTAACTAATCCATATGCAAGATATATGGTAGATCCTTAAATTGTGTACATAAATTTCATTCCCCTCAATATAATCAATTTTTACTACAAAACAACCCTTACACATGATCATACCCTCCGAAAAGTTTTAGAATATCTCCCTAGTGAATTGGATGTGTTATGAGGTCAATCCATGTTGTGATAAAGATTGATTCTTGTGGTAAGTGATCATTTCTGGTTTATCAAGCTATCATTGATGTAAATATATATAAAATTATTATATCTATACCTGATTTGGGTAATCTATACTTTTTTATTCCGTATATAGTTATATTTTTCTAGGTATAATAAAGAGGAAGAGATCAAATGTGGTATTGGGGAAATTTAATCAAATTTTGTGGTCATTTTTCACTGAGTTCTACATTTCCAACGTGAATCCTGATGTAAGTGGATTCACTATTGACTCTTATATATCATTCATTAAGGCATAGTTTAAAATATAAATTTCTTGATTGAAATTGATTGTGCCTTCACTGTGCAATGAATGTTGAAATCCCTCTTGAGTGACTGTTTGTGAAATTAGAGAAATTGGGTGTTTATTGGAATGTTAATTTGGTAACTATTATATAAAATGATAGTTTTAAAATTTTTGTTTGGTTTTTATGCTTTTAAAAGGGTTTCAAATTTTTTTTTATTATTTAAATGGTTATTTAAATGGTTTTAATTAAATATTTTGTTTTATTTATATTTTTCTAATTATGGGTTTTTAGTTTTTGCAATAATGGGTTTGTTTGAGTCCATAATACGATTACAAGGATCATTTGATATATTAAATGATGCTAAATTCAAAATGTATTATTTAAAATGAGATATAATTAAATTGTAATGACTAAGAATATTGATGAGAAACTACTCATGTGTATGGGACTCTCATAATGAATTATGCATGGTTGGATGTCTAGATAAGAGGAATGGAATGCTTAAAAGATATTTTGGGTTTTATTCCATTGAAATTGATGATTTTTTTGAGATAAAGATTTCATTTATAGTCATTTATATTTTGAAATAATCTGTTCTATAATTGTTTATATATAAATTTTATTTATATAAAAAGTAGTATCATTTTTAATACAAGTGGCGTGAGTAGGGATGTCGTTAGTTAAAATCAAATAAGTTTAATTTTCAACCTAACTTTGGAATGTTGGTTCATTTATATATGTTTTTTATAAATTCATGGGTAATTTTAAGGTATGACACATATTACGTATTACTTCATGATAATTGGGTTGTCATATAGTGATAGATCATGCAGTTGTCATTGGCCGACATTGTGTTTTGTTTGTCTTCGAGACATTGCACGTTTACGTTGATATTATAGTCTTCATCTATGGTACATGGTTTGACTATTATTTTAATAAATGAAAATTTGAGTTTCCTTTTATTTATATCATCTATCATACAATGTCTTTTTTGGTTATGGCTTGCCTGGTTTGTAGTTTTATTTATCAAGAGAAAATCATCCCCCATAAGTATCAATGTGGTATGGCATTTATTAATAGATG
Organism: Viscum album; assembly: GCA_963277665.1. NCBI lineage: Eukaryota > Viridiplantae > Streptophyta > Magnoliopsida > Santalales > Viscaceae > Viscum > Viscum album. The sequence goes on from CAUJRU010000781.1 coordinate 128,918, forward strand.
ATGGTATCATAGGTTTCTAACATAATGCCAATTAATTTTCCTCTTCCTTATCAATACAATGATAATAAGTGGGATGATAAAATTTTTATATATTTTACTCGACCAAAAATCTATTGAGACTAGTGGTATCAATTTTTCTATCCAAAAATATATTTGAGACAAGTGGTGTCAGCTTGGTCATTCCAAATAGATTTCTGTAACATGTGTTTGAAGACAAAATATTGATTGTTAGTCGTAGATTTGATCTAATTCCCTTCCATTCCTTGAGTTGGAATAATATAAAAGAGTCTGATTGTCAGAATATAGAATGTAGAGAAAGAAAATTCATAAATATCTTTTATATATTGAACATCATGTTAATAGGGTATTGGGTACATAATTGTTTTGGAGAGACATATAAAGTTTTTAGAATCTTATGGTCTTGGTTTTTCCCAATGATATAAATAGGAATTTCATTAGAGGAATTACTTAACATTAGGATTTCTTATATGATATTTATAAATGATTTATAATTTTGTGAAAAAATTGTTGATGTTTTTCAATAGGGAATGTTTTTTTTCAAATAAAATATTTTGAAAATGTGCACGGTTTTGGTTATTTGGAAATTGATTTATTTTGAAAAGAAAGTAAACATTATTAAAAAATTGTAGAACAGGTAAAAATGTTGAATTTGGAACGAATTATTTTTATAAAATGATTTTATTGAATTTGAAATTATAATACATCACTTAATAGATAGCGATACTTATGTATTTATGTTGTGTTTATATAAAATATAACCTAGTATTTGTCGTAGTAAACAATCATATGGAACATTATCTAATTTGGTTGACATGAGACAGAAGTGAACAAACAACATGTCCAGAGTATTTTTCAATTGTTTTAGGTGAATGATAGTCGGAACACAATGGATGATCAAAAACTAGTGGGTCATTCTATACAATTCATGTTATAAAATCCATCTACCATTTGGGGTGATTCGGAATAAGAGAAGGTAAAAGTTTGGCTAAACAAGAATAATCATTTAATTAATTTTATTGGAACACTACTAGATATGAAAGTCAAACTGGTACTGTGTATGTTATAGAATTTATCACACTTGTGGTGGGATATCGTTGTTCAGGCTAAAGAAGATCAAGGTCTCAGTTTGGAGAATTTTTTAGAATGGTTTTGCAAACAATTCGATCCTCCCAAAATCATATTCCAATAAACAAAAAACGTCATCATCCATAGGTAGTAAAATCATTCTTTCATATAGTATGTATAAAAATTACTTAATTTTGTGTGTTTTTGTATCCAACTATGATTTTAATTCATCCTCGATGGAAAACATAATTGAATTAGTGATGGTACATGATATTCACACTAATATTATAATACGTAGTATTATGTATTACATAATGATTTTCAATAGAGAAATGGTTTCTAAAATGCTCAATTAAAATGGCATAGGTGGAGAAAATATATTTATACCCACGGGAAACTCTAGGAACACTAATACTATGGGAATGTAAAAGAGGGACACATATTTTCAAGGATAGAGAATGAATCAAAATTAGAAGGATAGATAAGAAAATATTATTCCACATGTAGAGATGTTTATTTCATGATTTTAATATGGTTTTATGGATCACATTGAGTGATATTTTAGTACACCACTGAGAAAATTCCATAATAGCTTCGTGATGGGACATCATCAGCACTAATGTTGTAGTACATAAAGGTCAGGTGCTCTATACACTTCTCAGGTATCAAAAGAATCATATGAATTAATGGGGAGAGTGAATAAGTATCAATATCATCCACCTAATATATCTAGACAAAGTGATTATTGGAAATTATTGGTCTCTCAAGCAGTGCAATCTGAAAAGGGAAGAAAGGAAAAAATTACAGTGATGAAGGAATTGTATAGAGGTGAGCATGTAATTGTGGATGATCAGGATAGAAAATCAATTAATATATGCATTACTCTTTTTAATTCCATAGATATGAAACCATGGTATATCAATGGTTCATCTCATTACATTAATTCTACTCGGGTTTATTGATTTGAGAACATTAAATGTATAGATTATGCATTATGTGATAACTTGTTAAACTCTCCATGGTCAATAAGAATGTCATGATTTTGTGTTTTGATCATTATCTATAACTACTGATGTATCTAAACTGATATGGGTTTCCTCTACACTAGATATATATGTCTATGATATAATCCTATGTATGGATTTGTTGACAATGATCAATTCTCACATCAAATTTTATACTAGAAATGATATTTTGAAAAATAACAACAGAATCGATAATATATTTTGAAGAGACCTAAATATAATGTGGGTTCCATGATATTGTTGGAACCGTTAGTTGGGATGATTTTATACATGTTGTTATTTTTTCATTAGCCTCGATGGAAGAGATCAAGAAATATTGTATTCCAGTAGAGGAGGATAAGTTTATAGTGGTATTAATTAAAAGCGTTTTTGAGTTACAAAATCTATTAAAGGTGGATTTTAAGATTTATCACCATATGTGGACCAATTATAGTTTCCTTTGATCATAAATAATATAACTAAATAAATCAAGGGAGTAGAAATTGTTTTTGTATGAGTTGGAAAAATATGGGTTCATCTGGATGAGAACGTATTTGTGGGAAGTGCTGAATTTATTTTGGGATGAATTTAGCTGGAACACTTTGACTATGTGTTGATTATCAAAATATTATGAATTTTATGATAAATAATATATATCCAATTCGACATTGATGAACTGTTCAATAATTTGAGAGGAGATAGTTAATCTGTAAGAATAATATGTGATCAAGATATCACTAATTGTGAGTTTATAAGGAGGATATTCTAAAGACAACTTTTAGAGGTAGGTATAAATATTATGAGTATATTGTAACGCCATTCAGTTTTACAAATTCAGCTGTAGCCTTTATGGAATTGATGAATAATATTTTTCATATTCATTTAGAATATTTCATGGTAGTTTTTGTCGATGATATATTATTGTATTCAAGGACAAATATTGAGAATAAGAAACACATGGCTATAATTTTGGGAATCATGATGGATCATTAGTTGTATGAAAATATTTCATTGTGTGATTTCTTAATAAATGTGTTATGCATTATTTTCCATGTAATTTCTGAAAGAGGTATTTCTATAGATCCATAGATGACAGAAGGTGTTATAACTGAAAAATATTCTATAATAGTTTTTTAATATAAGATATTTTCTTTATTATAGATAGTCATTACCGATGCATTGTGCATTATTTCTCATGACTAGCGTCACCCATGAAAGATTTGACAATGAATAATGCTCCAATATATTGTAATTTGGAATTCTATAAATCATTTCTAGAGCTTAATGATTATCTTAAATAAGCACCTCTCTTGATATTTCCTTAAATAAGAAAAGGGTACATTTTTTATTTTGATGCGTCTATAACTGGGATGGGTTTTTTTCTCCTAGAAGGAGTTAATGTTTCCTTTTTTGTCTCGTGTTAGTTAGGATTTGTTGTGAAGAATTACCCAACAATATATTTGGAGTTTTCTTTTATTGTCATTTCCTTGATGATGTGTCTTCATGCTCTCTTTCTTGAGATATTTATTTTGTTCATGGATCATGAATATTGAAAAATATTTTATCTCAATGGAATTTGAATTTGAGACAAAAATGATAAATAGAAAATCTCAATATTCTCAACTTTTAATTTATGTATATACAAGGAAAAGAAAATAGGTGGAAGATTCATTAAGAAGAATGTCATACTTCATTAAAAAATGATTATTCAGATGGGTGAAATTTGATTTCTATCCTTCCAAAAAAACACATGTAATGTGGAGACCGAGTTGTAGTTACGATTTTAATTCCAGTTTTAGTGAATCCTGATTTGTTGAAGATGACTAAAGAGGTACAGATATCCGATTCATAATTTTTTGTGATAACATCATAACTCAGTGGTGGAAAGATTGTTAGGCGGTGGAGTCTCAAAGGCAGCTTGATGATGTCGATATAATATCATGTGAGCATACCTATGGTTTTATAGTAAACCAATTCTTTATACGTACCCCCATTTAATATGGGTTTTTCAAATCAGATTATAGAAGACATACATTGTCTTCAAATATCATTTCTTGTGGAGTGGTATGAAAAGGTTACAAGATGAGTTTGTTTCAAGATGATTATATAGTTAGAATATAAGGAAGAACATAAATGACTAGTAGGTATGTTGATGAAAATATATATTCATGATTGGAAATTTTAGAAAATCACTCTGTATATTTTAACAGTTCTCCTATTATTTTTTTATAAACATGATTCCATTTGGGTGATATTATATCTTCTCACAAAATTAAATTTAATTTTTCATATTCATGACTTTAATATGGTGAATATATTTTCCAAAATCTATATCAAATAAGTATTAAAGAAGTATGACATACTAGTTTTGATCATATTATACATAGATCATAGTTTTACATAATTTTTCTAGAGAACATTATATAATTCCCTTTGGTATGTTTTGACAATTTTTATAGAATATAATCCTCATATAGATGGCCTATTTGATATGATGATACAAATTTTTTAAGACATGTTTATTTATTTTTAATATATTTTAGTGGCTCCTGAGGATTGTATATACTGTTAGGGGAGATAGACTAGAACAAAAGTTGTTGCGTCTCAAATGAAATGTCTCTATTTGAAGAGTTTTATTGGTGTTATTACTGTTCTCCACATTGTCTGGTGGAAACATGAGAGACTTCACTAGTTGGGTGAGACCTATCAATGAAACAAAAAATAATATTCTGTTGATAAAGAAATAAATGGAGACATTATAGTGTGGTGAGAAATAATAGGTGGAGTGTTTAATATGACCCATGTAATTTGTCATGAGTGATTATGTGTTTGTAATGAATCCCCCATACAATGGACATTGACAATTTGGGATGCATGGAATGTTATATCCACATTGTATATTCAATTTTGAGACACCGTAATGGGTCGATGAGGTGGCATATAAGATTAAAATTCCACCATATTTCAGTGTGATGACCAATGTGTTTCATGTATCTCTATTGAAAAAGTACTAGCATGAACTTGACTATGTGATTTTATGGGATCATGTTGAACAAGATCAAGAGGCTTCATTGGAACAAATTTCGATGCAGATTGTGGATAGTAGAGATAATGACTTTCATGGAAATGAATTGGTCTAGTGTTGGTTTTGTAAGAAACGCGGTGAATTTTACGGAAGAACATGGGAACATGAGAAATAAATGGAAGGGAAATGTCTAGAACACCTTTATCTCAAGGATGGGTTTCTACTCGTCGTGGACAGAATTCCCAAATTTGGGGAGAATTTTGTACCCCCGATTTCAAGTATGAAACCCTTTCATTGTAATTTTTTTCTATGTAAATTATATAAGTGATGTTAGGGATATTTTGGAGATTATTTGGTGTTTTTTTTCTATAGGTGCGTGGTTTGTACATGGTTGAGGAAAACACAATAAAACCTACACAGAATAGTGCATAATGAATCATGAGTTATAGGGAAGGCACACGTATAGCATAATGTAATACCAAACCAAGCGAAAGCCTAGAAGAGAGGATACTTTGTTGAGCATGTGTTGGAGAGTGAGATTCAGCATGGTTGTTTCATGGTTTCGTAATCGTGAAATACAACCATGCTAGGTATCCCTTTAGACAAAGGTAGGAGCATGTTTAACAAACAGTTTGCCTAGACGTGCCACTAAAATATTCGTGAGTTAAAACATAGATCCTTTAATTGTGGATCGAACACATTTTCACAATTAATGCGTTTATTTTCAACAAAAAATCCTTAAATCTTGAATTTTTTCTCTCAGTGGTTGTAGAATATCTCCCTATCAAGTTAGACATGATTTGAAGCCATTCCCTAATGTTTTGAAGATCAATTATTGTGGTATGTTATCATTACTTGTTGTTATTGGTAGTTTTTATTGATATACTTCTCCCTCCATATCTACTTCTTAGATCTAGATCCTATTAGTGTATATCTAATGTTCTGGATGCTAAATATGATAATATATGGCCTATTTTATTATATTGGAAAAGATCTATGTTGTGTTCATTGAGATTTTACCTTGTTTTATGGGCATTCAACATGTTATTCTTCGTTTTCATTATAAATCCCGAAGTAGGTGGAATAACACTTGAATCATGTATTTAAATCATGAACGATTAGTTTGAAACTAATTTTTTTGATTTAAATTTATTGTGTAATAGTTTTACGATGATTATTCAAATATCTCATTTGTGAATGTTTTTGAAATTATGGAAATTTGGTGTGTTGGTTGAATGTGACATTGGAAAGAAGATATTAAATTTTTTATTTTAAAATGGTTGTTCAGTTTTCATTAATGGAAAATTATTTTCAATGACATTTGGTTTTATTTTAATGGGTTTTTAAAATTTTTACAATTAATGAGTGGTTTTACTTGAATTATTGAAATTATGGTTTTGGCATGGTTTGGTATAATGGGTTTTTGTGAGTACATATTTCATTTATGATGAAGATTTAAATTTTGATGAGGTGCATGGTGCAAAAGGTGTAATGGAAAATGGGATATAACTCTCTTATGATGTGTTTGTAGATCGATGAGAAATAAATCTTAGTGTGGAACTGTCACAATTATACATGGATGGTTGGGTGTGTGGATATGTGGAATGGAATGGTCATGAAAAAATAAAAATTTCGAAATTGTTCACTATATCTTCTAGTTGGTTTCTTGCGATCGTGATGTTGTTTTGAGAAACCAGTTTCATTTTCACAAATTTATATCTTCATATAAACTATTTTAGAAATTATTATATAAAAATGTTATTTATAAAAATGTTTCTAACATGTTTTATCATAGTTGCTGGAGTAGGAATGTCATTGTGGGAGATCCTTTGAGATTTCATACTCACAAATGATTTTTCACATTAGAGACATTGAATAATTTTTTGAATAATACATCTTTAAAAGAATGTAATCAAACATATTTATACATACTTCATTACCCTAGGGTTGTGTTGTTTAGATAGACCATAGTGCATGTTTGGGGAAAGATGTTTAGGTATGATGACCTTGAGTTTTGTGATTCTTGAGGTGTTAATCTGTTTACATTGATATTATAGACTTCCACTATGGTACATGATTTTATTTTGATATTGATAAAACAAATGTTGATATTCCTTTTAGTGTTATCATGAGTCAAATAACAGATTATTTATAGAATATCTGATTAGTAGTTTTATTATTCAAGGGAATGTCATCCCCACATGTATTGAGGCCCTTCTATATTTATTTCTAGCCTATGGAATATTGGGGATGTTTCATACTCCATCTCCAGACAATGAAAATATTATGGTTTCCATATTTAATGTGATATGATCTCCTTTTCTCAGAATTATAAATCCAATAATGCATAAAGGAACAATGTGATTATTTAATGTTAGGTAATTATGTTTCCATACATTCTCATAATGTTCAAACTATTAATCTGAATCATCTTGTTATAAAATGAACCATTATTATCAAGTAAATTATGACAAGGAACAAATTATTATTCTTATAATGATATTATATGAAACATTATAACTTTTCTATATGTCATTTGATAACAATTTCTATAAATTTTTACCTAAATATTTTTTCCATGATAAATGAAATCATAAATGTTCTATAAAATTCATAGACAAGAGCGAGGGACACTATATCATGATTTTCATTGGATTTTTTTACAAATAAATATTCATATCCTTGAAATTTTACGAATTTTATTAATATAGAATCATATTTATCATAGAATGGTTTCTCATCAAACAATTACCATAAAACATACCCTCATTCAAATCATTATATTATTGCATCATATTTGGGGAGGATTCTGGGAATTCTGACCTTCATACTCGATATTTTTGTGGAAGGAAGAGAAAATGGCACAAGAACATAGAAATATCCAATGTGGGACAGTAGAGCCCACCATTTAAATAGTAAAATATTGAGGCAATTATGATTCAAAAACAAGTTTCATGGTTTTGATAAAAAAAACTAACGATCATAAGGATGAAAAACCAAGAAAGAATATTTAATGGATTTTTTTGAACTCTTTAGGATTTAAAAAATTACCACATTTAGAGTTAATGTGGACGAAAACAAAGAAAATATTTTATGGAAACTAAAAACTTTTATAAACAAAAAAGACAATTAGTGGTATGTAAATAAAACAGAAAAATTTATTTTATAAGAATAATTTTTATTTTTGGGGAGTATAATCAATATTAAATACACGTTTTTTTCGGTTTTGAAAAATAATTCAATTATGATTTTTTTAAGTTGCTAAATACAATAATTTTGAATGAAAAATTAGAAAAAAATTTATGAATAAAAAAATTAGTATTAAGAAATAATACTTGATAGAATATTAAAAAAACTAAATAATTATTTTATAGATATTATTTAAAAAAAATTATTCTATAAAATTTATAAAACTTAATGAGTCTGACTATCATTTAATGATTACCGATTAATTTTTTTTTGAAGAAATCTATATTAAAAAACTCAACATTATAATTTATGAAATGATATTTAAAAAAATAATAATACGTGTTTGAAAAACATCAATCAAATGTACACTACCTGTGAAGAAGAGTAACTTAATATATGTAGAATGGTAAAACATGAACTAGAAATGAAATATCATTTTACATTGATAATTACTTGATTTAGTTCAATATATTCAAATCTATTCAAAGTTAAAGGATTTGTAAAAATCTCAGTATGTTGTTATTGAATTCCAGTAAATTATAAAATGATATATCCTTTATTTTTATGATATCCATTAAAGTAATTTCAAAGATATATGTGTGTTTCATGGGAGTGATGTGAAAGGTTCTTATATAAAAAAATAAAACTCATATTATATCATAGTATTTGTGTTTCTGTAAAAATAATTCCACAGCTAGTGCGTCTGTTTCCATCGACAACACATGTTAACAACTACATCTAACTGCTACTTATTTAGTATTGGTAGTGGAATGTGCTACGATGTTTTGTTTCATACAAGAATAAGATACATGTTAATCTCCACTTAAATGAGAATATATTGATTAACATTTTCTAACAATTATACAAAAACCAATGTCATCAATCAAAAAACATTTTATATCAAATCATTTCTAGATTAATGGAAATGTCTGAAATCCATTGTTCCCTTAAATTAATGAAAAATTCATTTTAAAACATTTAGGTGGGATTCCATCTTATTTTCATAATAATATTATTATGAGAATAAATAAATCCTTAAGACTATCTAACTAGAATTTATGTATGGTAAACATAATATCATACCTCAAACTAGTTTTTGATCCACATGTTTTCTAATCTCATCAAGATCAAGTGTATTTGAGGTCTGTATGGGAGTACTATTACTTTTAGAATTATAATATCCAATAAATTTATGATTGTATTATATATATGTATGTTTATATATAAATGATCCATATTATTTTTGAAAAATTTTAAATCCTAAAAATCATGTTAACTCACCCATAATACACATCTCAAAGACTGATTTCATTATATTATTAAAATAATCTGTTAAATATTATTATATAGATATGAATATAATGACATAAAAATATATTTAGACATTCATAATGGATTCAATAACATTACTTATGAAAATATTTGGACTACTGGTTCCCATAACATACTTTATCATACCAAGAACAAGGGGAATGTTTTAGTCTAACTGAAGCATTTGTATGTTTATAAATGATTGTGTGATGTCTTTTATTTTCAAAATCATGTGTTTTTTAAAATAACATCTGCCAGAACATATCCATTATGAAATGAACAATTTACATCCATTTAGAAAATATTGAAATAAAAGAATGTTGTAATGTGTAGTAACATAGGAATAGACACAAATTATTCTACTTGAGAAAATGATTGTTTATATTTTATGCCATATTGATTATTATAACCGATAGAAAAAAGTATAACTTTATTTCCGATATTTATTTCAATTTCATCACACTTATTCGGAAAAAAATGTGACTCCAATTATTGATGTATTTTTAGGTAATTAAACCATGGTCCATACATTTTTTCTACCGAATTCTATATGTTCATCCTGAATTTCTGTAATCCTTTCCAAATAAGATATAGCCTCATCCAGATTGTTAGACTCAAATAGAGAATGAAAATAAATAAGCGAAATTTCATTTCATAATGAAATTATTATCATATTAGGTTGAAAATATTCACCAATGATACAATCTCATTGATGATTTAGAATAGAAAACTGATATCATTAGTTTTTTCAAAACATATTAAACATCATACGGTAGAATGTATTCTTTTATAAATACTTCAGAAGCCATTTATTTTATATTTTCTATATAATTAATTTTTTTTATCCATTTTTGAAAATCATTTTTTGAAAACAAATTGAATGATGACGTTGTTGGGGTTGATTAAAAACAAATGGATCAGTTTAATCAATCTTAACTTTTACTATTTAATTAATACTATAAAATTTTTCATTAAAAAAATTAAATTCTTTTGAAGTAGTGGATTGACCATAAAATATTATTTCATCATATTTGGGTGAAAATTTCTATTTGTTATCATTCATATTCAAGATGTATACATTGCATCCAAAACCACTGAAATATGTAAAAAAAAAATTTTACTAGTCCAAAACTAATTAGGATATTTGTTAACAAATGCTTTATTTTAAGCATTATTTATTGTTAAACAAGCAGTAGTTAGCAATTCAGCCGCAAAAATTTTATCAATTGAGTGTTCGATCAACATGGTTCTTGTTATTTAGTGAAAAATATTATTTATTCATTCAAAAAAAATATTTTTTATTATGTGTTCATTGAGTTAATATGTAATTTGTAATTCCTTTCATAAGAAATTTTTATTTCAAATTTTTTCACCGTTAACACTATGAATATTTATCCTGGGGATAATTTTCACTTTTTAAAATTTATTAGCTTTTTATTTTAAATAAAAAATAGATCCATATATTTTTATTGAAAATAGGTCTATGTATATATAATTTATTCATCATCTAAAATAAAAACATAATATTTTCCACAAATAAATATAATTTTTGTAGGACTGGATAAATCTATGTGATCTAATTATAAAGCATCATATGTTGAGAATTCAAAAATATATTTAAATCCATAGTTATATTTCTTATTGTATTGACAAGGGTCTTATATTTTTTTAGAATAAAACATAAGACTCATTAAATCAATAAAACGTGTTATCTTATTTCACACTCCTATATTTCTATGGTTACTATGTCCTATCCTTACATTTCATAACTATTAGTGATAATTTTGCGCACTAAGGATGGGTATGTATTCACTCATAAGTTTGTCAATGTTATGTGTGTAAATATTCACAAGTCAATTGCATGAAAGAATGTAATCATCATTGGAATTGTTTTCTAACATTTATCATTTCATAAATTCACAATTTAACCTTCATCACATAAATGACTTATACTTAAATGGTTTTTTATGGAATTTGAAAAATAAATAACCTGAAATTAAACGTTTACTAAGATGAAAAATGTTACCACTAATGATGTTGTATACATTAAAAATATCTCTGATGGTAAATTTTCCACATTTCATTTTGATAATCATTTAGATGAAATATTTGTGCTTGGATTCATGTATATAACAAACATAATTCATGTAACAAATTTTTTAAATTTTTTACTACCTTTTTTTTCTAAACACCAAAAAATTATATTTTTTGGAACCGAAACCTTTGTTGGGTCTGGTGATAGAAAACAAAATCATGCGCTACCATATTTATTTCAAAAATCAATCTTTAAGAAATGTTAAATATTGAATTTTAAATAAAGAAAAAAAATTAATCTACTAATAACAAAATTGATTCTAGTAAAAATAGGATAAATCATTTGAACAAAAGAGTTGATACCAAAAATGGGTATTTATGAGAATTATCAGTTCTCAAACAAGTATATTGACTACGATATTGATTATAAATATTATAATTTTTTTATTTTATCTCTAGTATAGATTGATAAATGATTTTTCGGTGAATAAATTGTAGAAATTACATTAATAACTAATTTTTTATCCACACAAGTATTTTTATTATATGTGAGTTTTTATTCAAGAACAATATTTCGTTATAATTTACTTTTTTAAAATATTTAAAATGATTATATTGTTTAGAAATAGAATCTTTGTTATTTTATGAAATAGTATCATTTTCAAATTGTTTCTTATCATGATATTTAAAATGATCTAAAAATTATTTTATCAACATATTTTTCCATGAATTATCCTCATCATGTTTATTGTTAATATTATAATTTTTATTTTCCAATAATTTTTAAATTTTTGAAAATTATTCATATGATGTTAAAATATTATCATCAATTTTATTGGAAGATTCTTCATATATGGATGTATAATTTTTGTCATTATCAGAATCGGGATAATTTTGACTCAATGGAATATTTTTTTTAATTTTCATCGTTACATACCTTATTCATAACACAATGATTTCATTTAGGTACACTAAGATTAATAAATTTTTTCTAAGATCAAGAAATTTTATTATCAGAAGTTTTATTAGAGGAATATCATCCACTTGCACTCCATTAGTCATTTTTATGGATTTTCATTCCATTTGTTTACAAAATATATTATAATTATTATTATAATTAATTTATTATATATCCTTCCATTTATGTTTAGGAAAATCTAGTCTTATTTTTTCATCATTCATACAATCATTAAATGTAACATTATTGATATTTCTTTCCTTCTCATCCTTGTTAATTTTCTTCTAATGATAATAAAAATAATTTTTAATATATATCTGGCTCATCATTCGAAAAATATTACTCTTTACTTTCTCACATAGTTCAAAAACACAAGAATGAAATTTTATTTCATCCTTTTAATTTCATGGATATATGAAATATTCTTTCAGGAGATTGTCGATTTGTTGAAAATATATCAGTACTGAAAGAAACACCCCCATTCATTTTCATAAAATTCTATATATCTCTATTAAATTTTTTTTATATTCAATTATGGTTCTAATAAGACCATCCATAGTACGAATACATACCTTCCTTTTTTCATCAACATATTTTCTCTTATATTAACATTCATTTGGAATGATATTTGACTTTCAATCCTGGAGAATATGATCATCTAATCCTTTCTCACCAATTGGTTGTAAACTATTCATGATAGTAAAATATCAATGATGCATCTTGTCCATTTATTCTCTTGATAACGATCTCTTAAAATAGCTCTTCTAGTTTCTACAACCTTTGATGTTCCATGTTATTATCTTATAACTATTCCCAAATACTATTTGATGCTCCATGTGTCCTAACATTACTGTATATTATTTTATTAATTGAAAATGAAAAATTATTTCTTATTGGGTAATTAAGCATATTATCTTTCTTCTCTAGATTGGTAAAAATAATAACATCCTTTTCATGGATTTTATAGTTTCTAGTCAACATGATTTTTTTGCTACTCTTATTTTTATTACATATGTCTTCAATATATTTCTCTAATACACATAGTAATAACAATAAAAAATAGTGGTATATTAGGAATGATATTATGAATGGATCCCGAATTAAATTTTTATATTTATTAAAACAGATATGAACAATATTTTCCAAAGCACATGTTTGGGTAATAAAATATTTATAAAAAAATAATTATAATAAATTTTAAATAAATATTAAATATTAAATAACATATAAATTTTGGTTAATATTTATGAAGTGAAATCTCATTTTAAACCTAATTGTATGATAAAATTCTGAGTTATATTGAATAAAATATAATTATGTATCAGAACAAATTCATACTTGTACCTTAGTCTAATTAAAAGATGTATCATAATAAATACTGATTTTCATATATCATAGTAGATGATTCATAATCAAAGGGAATCAAACAAATCATAGCATGGAGATCAAATTCCAAATATATATGATTATATATGTATGTCTTCAATTGAAAGTATATCTGATTATGTAATTTATATTGTTTACTGTTAATATTAAGTGTTATGATAAAGAAATTACAAACATGCATAATGGATTGCAAATGACTTGGATAAATCATGAAATTAAATATCAACGATGTAAGAATGACATATAGTTATTTTAAAATAAGAATTCTATTTTAACCTAACCATTACGGTAGCCACATACAATTGATATTTGTATACCCTATATTTTATATATACAATCTTGTTTTTCATTACATATAAATGAAATTACTTTATATTATTATCACATTATCTATCTACAGATACATCTAATCCCCCAATTTGAGGGATCATCTATATCTAAATATCCTCAAATTCCATCAATCAATAATATGATCAGATTTTCTATCATGTTCTTCCCACAAGCAATCACTCATAATCTCAGATCTGTTGAGTTATGAAATTTAAAACAATTATTAATGAGAGAAACTAACATGGTTTATTTAAAAATCAATTTCTCAAAAAAATTATATAAAAATAAGAAGATGTTGTTAATGATTTTTATACTTTATAAAAATTGAGGGAGAATTGTAATTATATTCTACCACTAAAACAACCTCTTGATACTCTTGAAATAGCCAAGTATTTAGAGGTAATCCTTAAAATAATAATATTTACAAAAAATTTCAAATTTTATCTGTGATTGTTTCAAGGTAATTGAGACCTTGAAATCCAATAGAAATAATTTAACTGATTCTCTAAAATCATATTTATTTACACCATGTAATTGTAAAAGTTATACAATTATGATAACATTTAGTTATTCTTATTTTGGATTTAAACATAGTCAGTCTGATGGAATTCATTACAAATGTCATTATGGTAATCCATATTATATTGAATCTAATGTTTATGTGTTATTACATATATTCTATTATAATATTTTTTTCAATATTAAGACATTGTATAACATCTTAAATCAGATCTTATAATGGCGAGTCCAATGATTATCATATCCATGCTCATTATGATAATCATAAAAAATAATGTATGTTTATATTCATGAATACATTAAAGATAATTATAATCAAATTAAAAGTATATTATTTTTACTAAAAGATT
This sequence comes from Viscum album, assembly GCA_963277665.1. Classification (NCBI taxonomy): domain Eukaryota; kingdom Viridiplantae; phylum Streptophyta; class Magnoliopsida; order Santalales; family Viscaceae; genus Viscum; species Viscum album. Next base: position 144,110 of record CAUJRU010000781.1, read on the forward strand.
CCAAGAAACATTAGAAATTGAATTTTAGTGATCAATTGTTTCAGAAATTGTTTGTGATATCAAAAACAAAAGGAATAGAAAATTCAAAAGTAAAATTATTTAATCAACAATCATATGAACCCTAATTTTTTTGAAGAACTATATGTATACATATAAAAAGAGTAATCTGATTATTCCTCAAATAACATTTCCCAAATAAAAATATATAAATAATAATTTTCCTCAAAATTTATTTAATCTAACTAGACTCTAATTACAAAAAATTTAAAATGAGATAATACTGACATTAAAAATATGACCATGATTAATCTCATATTTTAGAGATGGTATCTATAAATATTAAATTAATGTATACATGTGTAATTATATGCTAATCGTCACAGTCAATCTTAGGGTTACATTCCCTAATAATGGTTTTATTAATTCTAGTTTCCATGGTCTCTACTAAACTTTCTTTGATACTGGCTCTAGTAACCTTGACCGCCACAACCTATAGTTTGAGTTATGATCTTATTACGTTTTTGTGATTAAATGGAATAAAATACTGACGGAGATAATAGTTTAGTATTGTTAACATACAATATACATAAATTATTCTAATAATAAAATTGAATAAAATCACTAGAACATAATTATTTTGATAGTCAATTTAGTCCATATAGAATATCCTGGCATATCAATCATAGTAATCATCCTAAATCATAGGGAAGGATTACATAAATAAGGGTGATCTCAAATTCTAAAAATGGGTCATGTATAGTGGAATAAATAATGAATCAATTTAAATATTCAATATAAAAAGATATTAATTGAATAGACATGCAATATAATCCATAAAATTTGAAATACCTAAATAAAAATTATAGAATGGTAAATAACTATAATTAAATTTATTTTAATCAATAAACTATAAATAAAATTAATCCATATATTTTTTCATAGTGAAAATAGAATGGATAATAATAAATGAATTTGAATGGATGAATTGAATATTTCAAGGAGGACTTGTTTCATTGGTACATGATACATTTAGTGTCAATGCATTTTACAATACAGTTTAAAACATACTATGTGATTGCCGAATTAAGATAGTGAACTAATAGATCCCTTGAGACTACATATATATATAAGTTCTATATATAGTCGAGCCCCATACATGTAGTAATTTACAAAGAATTACTCATATTTATATAATCACAAAAAAAATTATTTATTTCCCAAATATGTATATCTATCTCTAAATGTTCATTTTTTGTTGCTAAAATGTTTTACCAACAAAAATTGGCATCTCCCAAAACTTTTGGTAAAAAATATATTGTTAAATGTTATTTTCGACTTGTAAAATTGTACTTTTGTAGTAATAAAAATACTAATGAATAATATATATGTTGGTCAAAATTCATAGCAATATATTTCGAAGGAAAATATATTTATTTATTTTTAATATTATTATCAAATATCATAACCAATATCAATAATTAATACTTTTATCAATTTATATTTTAAATAGGATATTATGATTTGATATTTCATTATTTATTAAAAAAATTAATATCATATTTGTTAATTTATCATATAAAATACACCTGTTATAATTATCAAATCAAAGATGATTTTTCACACATGGTGAAAAATTGAAAAAAGATTAATCATATTAACAAATAAATTCAATAAAATGAATGAATACATAATTAAGACGATTGATACTGAAAACGATCAGGAAAAAACCAAAACATTGGATCCACCTATGTAGTTTTTCCCTAATTACCCCCAAAAAATGACTAATGGTCATGTTGTCTCTTGAATCCAATGCCTTAACACCCCTCATGGTAGAAGAAAAAGACACTTCCAACAATGTTTTTTCCATCATTTCTAGTAGTCTATTATATGAAAAACATCACGTTTGCTTCAATACCTATTAAGAACCCCATGTTTTTATTCCAAACATTTCAAAACAATGATATACACCGCACATAATAAATGTAAATACCCACAAACCAGTGAAAAACATCTTCATTAATTGAAAGAAAGTAATGAAGTTGAAAAGAACAATTTGTATAAAATGAGAATTGTTCATTCATCATGCTTGTTGAAATTTGAACACATTAAGTCAGCTACAATAAGAGTGAGAATCCTCAAGTATCTACCATTATAAAACCTTTATCTCTAAGATCTACACCACAAAAAACTTAAGAGGATACCCGAAAATCAGTGAGAAATATGTACATGAATTAATTCTGAAATATATATAAATGAAAATATAAAAAAAATGATATTTAATGAATGCACATTTTTCATTCATCATATTTTGGACATACCAATGAATCATGAAAAATCCAATACTAATGAGTAACCTCATGTTGATGATATTTCTCACCCTTTAGCTCCATGATCTACACTACACAAAACAAAAGACAATATCCACAAATACATGCAATAAATCTGTATGAATTGAAAAAAAACATGATGATGGTAAAAAATGATAATACAAAATAATATAAATTTCTATTCAAATTACTTTTGTCTTTCCACAATGTATTACACTCACAATAAAAAATTAAATAACACAAAATAGAAAATTCTTCATAAAAAATGTTGACATGATATTAAGTTTGAAAAAATAACTACAATATTCCCATGAAAATAGATTATACAAGTATGTGGTTCAAATAGAATCAATAACCTAGGTTCTAACAATAATATCTAAGAATATGACATAAAATATGTACACATCTGATTTGATAGTCATCCGGCCAGCCAATCCATACTCAAGAACACATTAAGGATTTATTCATAGATGTCTTGGACTGACTAAATTCAGATTGCTTTGGTTTGAATTTCACATTAAAAAATATGTTCAGTACATTGAAATCGTGATATATTTCATATGAGTAAATCATTTATAGAATCATATTAAAATTTCATAGTAATATTGACTATGAAAATGATTACATGTTTATGAGGATTCATTACTAAAATACAAGGATATCTCTAAAATGAAGGGGAATTAGGGAACTGTTACCTCAAGGCCCAAGCATCTTCCAATGATATTTCTCCTCAACTGGAATACATATAGTCATCTTGAACCTTATTCATGAAACTAGGAACTCTCATATAAGGATTTTCAAAGGTGGGAAAAACCAACATGTTGTATAATCAAGTGAATAATTGTACAAAATTGAACATAATTGTACATGTCATATGTTGAACCCATGAACAGATGAACACATGGCCTTTATAGAATTTAACACATGACCATGAGTAATGTTTCATAATGAGAAGGCTTGTATATACGATTATGTACAATCAGAATTAGTCCATGTAAATGCGACAAGACATGTTTCATAGGTAATATAACATGATCTACAGGATTTTACATTCCATTTGTTCAATTTTTTATGAAATTGAAACATTGCTTTCACATCAGCCAACAACATTTTAGCTCAGGAAGGCCTATAAAATTCACAGTACTTCCTACAATATAATATAATCATTGTGCAAACATGGGACTTTTCCGATTAATGAAATAATGAATAAATTAATGTAGAGTGGAAAATTAAATTAATAATAATAAAATATAATAATGTAACAATATTGAATAAAAATTTAAAAAATTATCAAAAAATAGGCAATGTAGTGTGAATAGAATCAATAAATAAGTATGATACCAACATATGGGGAATGTTTTCCCACTTTTTCAAAAATTCCAATGAATAAATAGTATACATTACAAAGGTTGTAATTAAAGAAAATTGATTATAAATTGCATCAAATGATAGAATAAATGCATAAAGAATATGAATTGCATGTTGAAACTATATATTTTACATAATCAGGAATCTTATTAAAAATTAGTCAGGATTTATTACATTAATAAGGAATAAAAAAGTCATATTATACCAAATAAGGAGGATTGAAACTAAGAAGGATGGTGGAAAAGATGATATAATTTAGAATATTCAATATTTTCACTTGATCAAACATGTTTGGATGTGATCCATTATAGATAATAGAGAATATTCAACAATTGCAGACAACCGAAATTTTCCATAATGAACAATGATGTTAATCACAACTACCTAGTTTAATCGTTCCCTTGTATGATGGTTGGCATTACATCCAAATTCAACATACAACTTCATGAAAGTACTCCATTAATATGCTGATGAAAAGTCCATATTGTAACATTTCATAACCAGAAATAAAATTCATGCGATAAATTTAATAAAATTGGGGACTAAAAATAATGGATAATAATTAACAAAGAAAATGTTATCCATTTATTAACAAAGAATAATAATTTAAAAGTAGGAATAATGTAATTAATTTTTAATAGAAAAATAAACTATAATTCAGGAAAATGTTAGAATAGTAAATTATAATCACATAAAAAAATTGTGATGATAAATATATAAATATATATATTTAATTCAATATAGATATAAACTTTATCTATAGTTCATTGAATTAAACTTTGATCACATTCCACCCATTGTAAAAACTCTATAATTATAGACTCTCTATATATAATTCAATGGAACAATTTTTATTAATGTAATAAAATGAATCTAATGATTTTACACACCAAATTGATTGAAAATAATTCAGTAGACAATAAAAAACATCATTAGGGCATTATACACATCAAATAAACATATAAAATTTAACAAAACATAAAATGGACAATAATTTTTCACAAAAGAATGAATCAATCCCTTTCTAATTAGATGGTTTGTTGCATTTATTTGTAAGAGTTATGGATTATAGAACAAGGTAATATAAATCATGATGATTGATAAAACACTATATGTTAGGGATTCGTTATTTATATTGATCATATTTATATTTTTTTAATAATTTGTTTCTTGTTTATGGTTTGTTTTGATTTTTTTAAAAATTTACATGATGTGGTGACGTTCATTAAGTATTATTTTGATTGAAATGTTTCTAAAGGATATTGGTTCATTAATTCCCAATCACATGGTAGGTAATATTTGAAACACAGGGAGTGTATGTTTTTCGTGTGGCTAGGATTTACATTCCTGAATGCATTATCATATAGAGTGTACATCAAGGAATTTATGTAGGTGTTTAATACCATCTATATCATGTATATTCTTGTGTATTGATCCATTATTGGCCTATGATAATTAATATTAGTCCATATATATTTGGATCATCAAAAAATGAACCATATATTCGTTTTTACTCTAGGTATGAACTATTACACAATTGATCTTTAGATATAATATAATGTGACCATTATTTACTTTTAATTTATATGAAACTAGTATTTAGGGAAAATAAATCATATCATAGACTATTTGAGTTAACCTAAAAATGATGTTGTCCTAGGATACTACTATTGGGAAGAATTTATAGATTATGGTGAATTCCAATTATTTTGATGAGAGTGTTTTTGATAGGGGATATGTTTTTAATCCTCTTAATATCATCCTCATTTTCATAAAAAGTTGTGTAATTTCAAGAAATGTTAAAATAATCCATACTCTATTCCATTTCTATAGAACGTATTGGTCTTATGTGTCCAGCCATGTATGGTTCTCCAATAAGTGAGATATCAACATCGACAATTGGACATTTTCCCTACTCAATTTTTGGTAAATAAATCCCATTGATAGACAACTACGGTAATATCTGGTTTGAAACATTGTGATGACTTAATTCATTAATATTTTAATCCACTATACATGAATCTAACAAAAAATTCACACATATGATTACAAATATGAAAATCAATAATATCATTCCCATTTTTAGAGACCATACAACAATTCTTCAATTTTTATGTACATTATAAAGATTCCACATGTCACTATATCATGAATTTAACATAAAAAACACTGGAATATTGACTTATATCACTACATAAAAAAGATTTACTTGTCATTTTGAGTCCCAAATATGTTTAGGTAAATCTAAATACATGTTAACATCAGTACACTCCCTTGAAACTGAAGGATAGTTCAACAAACTTGTAGTTGCATTAATTTTAATCATCTTTATCACCCTCCTAGAAATTACATGCATAACATCAGTCAGAAAAAGATTCACGGGGAAACCAAATTACCCTATTCAATAGGGATCCTTCAAATAATACACCCTATCATTAAAATATGGATTTTATTTCTATATCATCAGTCGAAATCGCTAAATGTCCCAAGATTGTCTTCTCCAACATCAGTAAAACTCCTCATTCTAAAATTTCAGAAGCACATTTTCTTTGTCCAGAATGATATTATTGACCCATTGGGTATTGATGAAGTACAATAACCCTTTAAAAACTACCATTTATGAATACATCCTTTCATTCCAAATTGGTTTTTATTTTTATATCATGTGTTGAAATCCATAAGTGGCACATGATTCCCATTGGCGTCAGTTATAAAACTCATCATCCTCAAATTTCAGAATCACATTTTCCTCATCTAGTATTCCATTATTAACCCTTTCAATATAAATGGACACCAATTACAAATTCAAAAATACCATAAATGAATACATATTCTCATTCTAATTTTGAGTCAATTTCAGAATCATCAATAAAAATATCTATGTAGACCAGAACTCCCTTTTTCAGTTGAGGTAAAACTGATAATTCTCAAATTTTAGAAGAATATTCACCTCATAAAAGCTGCAAGATCCTTCACAGATGTTGTTTTGGTGTATGCTTCTTTAGCTGAATCAAAGAGCTCTAAATTCATTTTCCCCAAACATTATCTTTATCACGTTATATTAGAAAACACTATCCCAACAGATTAGGATCAAACTCTCTCTTTAGATCTATAGTATACCATGGTTGGTAAGTTCTTTCAATGTACACACTCAATAATATTTCTTAAAAAACCAAGGAAAGAACCAAATTTGTTAACTTTCACATTTGATTTTTGAATTTGTCGCATGTTCTGTTTCGATTTTCTTCTGAGTGTGAGTATTAATGTTATTTAGTCAAGGATTCTGGTCTTTTGGAAGTTACATAATGATGGTGTTAAAATGGTCTTTTTACATCTATTTAGATTCTGAACCCCCCATTGTTTCTCTCTGGATAGGATTATCGAACATACCCTTACACCTTTCCAAAAAGAATGCTTATTTTTCACTATAGGTCTATCCATTCAACCTATTAATATCTTCTTTTTGACCATAAAACAATCACACCCCTCTATATCTTGAATTTTCATAGAGGTATAAATATCAAGAACATATCCTTCAAGATTATAGTTTCAAATTGGGGATAATGGTTTCATACATGATGTATTCTTTTAGAATACCCCAAAATTATAAAAAGAATCCCCGCATATTAGTCATTCTATGAATGAATGTGAGAATCAATGTAATGACTCTCGTCATCCCCTATCTTCAGTTATATAGTGGGTAGAAATGGAAGCCACAAAAGTTATTAATTTTACTCTAACACATAACCCTACTGACTGTAGTAACATCAATATTTATCCTGGCCCTTCTACGACTCATTCCCCCCAAAATATGTGATATCAAGACCTTGAACAACCTAGGGATTTCTAATGAAGAATTAATAGGTATCTCCAATGTTGAATCATCCATTAATGAGGCATGTACATCTATGAAAAGAGACAAATAATATATCAAATTAGACCTTGAAGAATCCTCAAAATTAGATGTTGACAAATATTCCTATTTGGAAGTAGACTACTCAAAATAATGATCTAGAATAGGGGAAAATGAAAATATTGACTCTGAAGACTTCATCATATCAAGTGATAGAAACACAAAAAACTGTATAGATTATTCCAATGTTTAATGGACAGTTGTTAAATTCTTCCTATATACTAGAAGAACGTTACCTCTTTCTTGGGTAACACCACTTGGATTATAAAAAATCCTTACTCGGTTGCCAATATAGCATAAAATAGTATTTTAGGATTTGGGGAGTGGTGTTGGTTGATTATTTTATCAAGAAATGGATGACTCAAAAGGCTAGATTGTTGTGAAGATGAGGGATAGGTGGGTACCCATTAATAGTGGAGGAAGTGGTGAATTATTTTTAAAATTAATTGGTAAAAATTATTGCGAGGTATCCCTAGCATCCTGATTGAGAAATAATAAACCATATTCAATATAATAGATTATGAGGTTGAAAAATGGCTAGAAAATGGTATTTGGACAAGTTTCTAGATAATTGTTTCAATTATGATTAACGTATTATCATTATATAAACATATTTTCACCTTATTCAATGTATTTAATTTAATTTTTTGTCAATTTTTTTAGTAAAAATATAAGTTTACCATAAGATAAATTATAAATTAATATTATTAAAAATTGGAGTCCAATTTTAAAAAATTAACTCATGATTTTGGAATAAATTAATCTAAAATTTATCTTGTAGATGAGACTTTAAAACTAGGTTTTAATGTGAAAATGTGAAAATGTTTAACATGTTTTTATATATAAATTATATATAAAAATGAATAAAATTTTCGATGTTATGTTAATATATTTATAATTGGCATTATAATAATAAAAAACGAGTTAATAAGATAATTTAACCCAATTAATTATTTATATAAAAATATTTTTATCAGTTAAAATTCATTATATTTCAATTTTCATTAAAAATGAAGCTTCATAGAAAAATTCAAAAGTTACAGCATAAAATATTGATATAATGTTTTAAAAAATTATTTTACTTTTTAAATTATGTTTATTAATTCTCCAAATATATTTAGAATAGGTTCGACATTAAAATGTGGTAAATATATCTTTTTATACATAAAATTGGACTTTCCCTTATCATATACATATCAAACCTATTGTCTGCATGTAAAAAGTAATTAAATTAATATATAATAAATTTATTTAACTAATATCATTCACTAAATTTATAAATTATAATTAATTAATGAAATCATGTTTGGATATATAATAGATGTGTTTTATAGAAACGTTTCTTTTTCATTAAATTAGATTTTATATTCATTTATTAATAATTCATAAGTGGTGAATAAATTTGTTATTTGGGTGAACAATATATTTTCATATGTTCTTTAAACTTTTTCATAACATATAATTTAATGACAATGAGGTAATTATCAATTTTAACAATAATATTAAGAGTATTTTTTAAAACTAGGTCACATGTTTAATAAAATCTATCGATTAATTTATTTTTTTCATGAATCAAAAGCTCACCTTGGGGTTCTCTGTACAGTAATCTAAACATTATATTGTGTTTAATGTGAACAGAGCCTGAGAATTCATTATTATATGGTATTTGAATGAATAAATATTTATTAATACAAATGTATCATAATGATTTTTGTTGTTATATTACTTTCTACACTTAGTGCTGCAATTCATTCAGGAAATCAACAAAAATATCCTAAATTTAGAATTTTGTGTCATTATAATTATGACCCAAGGAAAATATTTGATTTATTAATCCCTCTTAAAATTTTAATAACAATTTAATATATATTTTTTGAATTTTATATATTAAAAATGAACAATAATTGCAATAAATAAAATATAATTCACGATATGATATACCAAATATGTATAATATACATTACATTAGTGGAATTACATACATAATATTAAACATACATAGAATAATGGAATTTTAAAAGAGAATCCATAACATGTTCCAGATTTCTTATACGTATGTGATTAACATCATAAATTATCAAATTATTTAAAATAATTTTTTTTTAAAAATATTTTTTTATATTTATTTCATATGGAAAATTTATTATCATATTATATTTACTAAACATATAATTTTTATTATGAATTATGTGATATTTATATTGGTTTTAGAATATTTCTAAAATATAACCATTGATTATGATATTTTAGAAATAATATAACTAATTAATAAAAACATTCATGAACAGAAAAAACTATTAATTTCATTTTAAAATATAATTTTATCAATGTATATGGTCCCACAGTCATCTATTATATTGTTTTATTACATTTAATCATATATTGGGTAAAACCAACCTTAACATGAACATGTTATATCTTGAAGTACTTTTTCGCATTTGTGAATTTTATAATATATCTATAACATAATAATAATGATATAATTTTGATTTTTTCATAATACTAAATTATAATATGTTTGCACAAATAATGAAAATGTTGAATAAAAATAAAAAGTTGATACTTTATGGAGTAGGTATTCTACAATATTACAATTTACATTTAATTTGATTTTCTCTATCGATAGAAAGTCGTAAATATTTTTTGATAAATTAATATATCGATATTATAGAATACTGATGTCAAATATTTCATTATATAAAAACTCTTAGAGATGATCTAGAAAAGAGTATTGTATATGAGAATACTAAGATAATGTAATAATCACATTTGATGATTAAATATTCTCTTCATAGACCCCTTTGAGAGAATGAAAAAAAATGAATAAGATTATTCCATTGGGAGATATTATTAGTTGGATAAAAGATAATTTTTACAATAGAAAATTCAATATAGAGGTGAGTCTTGACATGGTGGATGTAGTCAAATTTTAATCAAACCACTCTCAGGTGTTGCTTCTATCAGGCCATCATTTTTAAACAACCATATCATGTATTAATAGATGTGAAAAGATAGAATACTCCAGGAACTATGGTCCATATGTATCTAGGGGAATTTATGACCCACCACACCACCGACCTATCATAGATAACATTGGATAACCAAAATTCACAACGAATAATGGATCAATTTCACAATAATTTCCTCAAGAGTTTTTCACATAAGCTCAATGATAAACACACAAGGGATTTCACGAATGATATTGGGCTAACCTTGATAGAACACTAGGTCATTCTGGACCATCAATCTAAAAACCTATACCTGCAACACTGCTCGCCCAATTAAAAACACTTCCACAGCCAAATACTAAATACTAGCTGAGTGTGGATTGTATGAAACAAGAACACACTACGAAAACATTGTAGGGACTACCTGTTCAACTATAGAAATATTCGAAATAAGGATCTCTCTTTTACAGGGCTTCCATGAAAAATTATTCGAGTGTAGAAACTCCACTTTCATGGTTAGGACCACTTTCAACAATTCATCACATTACCTCACCATGATTATGAATGTCTACGGTACTCTCCCACAATACATAAACAACGGGCCTCACAAATCCCTTCATATATGAGTCCACCAACTACACCCACAATTATCAATGCTCTAATAGACCATAAGATATGACGTGATGAAATAGGTTCCATTGTAGGGTGTAAACCAAAGAATAATTTAATCTCTAAATTATGTGGTAATCCAGGAACATATTCAAGAAAGATGTCTTCATAATACTCCACTACAATTGTGAACTAATAACTCAGAACACCGAATCTACCGAGGGTTATGCTAAACAACTAGTGAGTTACCAGCTGCACGGTCCTATATATGAGTCCATCATGTGCTTCTTGGTTTTCCTTTTCATCTAGAAAGGAAAAACTCATTCCATCACTACGGAAACTCCACACCATTCAACAAAAATAGTAAATTTGTGCATGAAGTGTTGCAATTCAGACCAAGAATGATGGCGTATATCCTCATTGCATTTAATAATAGGTCATGAATGAAACTCTTTCCACCAAGAGATAGTTCATACTATCAGGGACAATGTGTGATCATATGGTCTCCTCCAATTTGAGTCTCTAAGCCTGTGGGTACAGTAAATATTTGAACTACAATATATAAGCCTCAAAAAAAGAATGTGGAATGAAGAGAACAACTAGAACCTATGACCATCAAAATAAAAGCAAAAGTAGAATATAACTGGATCATTCATCAACTCTCACTTGGAGCCCATAGGATATAATCATTGACCACAAGAAGCAATCCTCAACCATGTCCTCCAGCTCCCTCAGCCTGGCGCGGACCACCTGGGAGTAGCGGTGGAAACACCAAAAACTATCTTCCACCTCATTACACGCTTCCAAATACTCTGCACCAACATACACCATGTAAAACTCCATTCCAAAAATGATTTTTCTTCTATGAAATCTCATCAGCGGACTCCCACTCAGCAGCATGATGTGTGGAAAAATATCTATTGAGAGACCTCAAGCCATCACAATTGTAGAATATTTTATCATGCTACTGTTAAGATCCTCAATGCTGCTCCTGCATCATAATCCCACTTCCTTGAGTCCATGAATGGTTATTCCTCCTACATCAAGATCCTATCACCTGTCTTCTACCAACTTCTCCTGACGCCTCTGCCTCATGATAACTATTTTGGGTCACATCCACATTCCCCATAGTTAGAAAATTCTCTTCCACAAGAGCCCTCTACAACACTCTAAACTTGGCTAGAATGTATAACTAAATCACATACACCATGATATGAAGACCCAAGACATACTATATGATATGTTCATAGACGAATGACATCAAAATCATATCTGAGGAGAATCCCAAAAACTATGTTTACCTCACCAAAAACTCGAACACATTCATGATGCCTGGCGGAAGATACATAAGTGCACGGAAACACACTGTTCTCAATGATGAGGGGGTACAACACATCCATAATGATTATCATTAACTCATTGGGAGATTCACCTCCCCATCATACAATATCACAATAATCCACCATCACTCATAAAACCCTGCAAAATGGTCTCCGGTAAGACCAACATCTCTACGGGGGGTGTCCTCACTAAAAGGAGGACACATGTGTTAGAATCAAGATATTCCTCTAATTTATGGGGGATTGAATCACCTTGGTACCTAAGAGGTCTCTACCTATGGAACCCATGTTGCGCACTCAGCCTACCCACATCCACAGTTTGAACTGCATAAAAAACATGCTACTACACTGGTGGTGGAACCACCATAAGAGGTCTCTACCTATGGAACCCATGTAGCTTATTTCCATGACATTCACATTGAATAATCTGGTATGGCTGTCTTCATGGAGGAATCGTAAAATAAAATCCACACATACCATTTTCAAAGAGTATATTTGTTGTGATGACTCAAGAAGGACCAAAATAATTTCCCAATCGTATATGATGCATGTACAATTTATTTTATAGTTAATGGTTTTCAAATTTACTATGTTGGAATGTATCATAAGAATATCCTAGTGAATCAATACATCTTCCGCCACACCAACATAGTACATCTGGCCTGGGATCTGATCTTGAAACATGTTGACACTACTCGTATGCAACCCAAACCAAGATCATGACATTGTGGTCCCAATGTGGAACTCTACTCAGCTACCACATGGTAATGATCTGACCAAATAGTTCCCAGGGCATAACCCCCCGTGCATGTCTCCAACAGCATTGTGGATAGATATTAGCATCGAGTAGGAATATCACAAATATGGGAGGCATTTCCAATGTACATGTACGAACTCACACATCTCCAAGATCACAAAACTAGGAAATATAAAATCAAAAATCAATCAATACATGCATACATATTTATCCAAAGACATGAGTATATCGAGAGTACTAAAATATAAGAAGAAAAAAATACCCACAAATGAAAACTATACAAGAACCCAACTTACTCAGAAGCATATGATCATTTTCAACTAAAAAAGCTACAAATATATTTGTACTAGATCTGAAAAATATCTAAATACTTTTAGATCACTACGCTCTGCCTACCTCAAGTCCTTAGTGGACTCCATCCAATTTTTTTTGGACTCCAGAAGACACAAAACATGTTTTTGAATAGCCTGTTTAGGGGTGAGATAAAATACACAATAGGTTCTTAAAAACAGCAAAAGAAAAAATGGGGAAACTAAAAGGAAATAGACCACTAAATCTAGCCATAGGGAATCTAAAACAAGATAGAAACCTCATGTAATACAATTCATGGATGTAAGTTAAATGTAAGAATAGTCTTAAGGGTTTCCAACCTAGACATTTGTCAAAAACAGCATGATAAACTAAAAACACCCATATATACTCATCTGAAAGTAAGAGTCTCATGAGTTTCTTATATCATAACCAGAAACATGATTTATAATTGAGCATCTAAAGGTATCACATAAAACAAAGGGTACACAATCTATGATATCAGATATTCATGTTGGTAATAATCATAGAGACACACTCCACATGGAACATACATATCATTCCTAATGGGATGTTTGAGAGAATGTTCCCTATTTGGAATATCGTACAAGGTACAACTCTAGTTTCTAGAACTATAATTCCTATATCCATTACCATACACCTAGAAAAAGATAATGATACCCATGATAAGAGGCTGACCCCTCACTAAGCCATAGAGTTGAAATGGAACAACTCCAAACCATGCTCCACATGTATCCTCTCTAACAATATAGAATAGAGGGACTCATACCTCATACTGACACACATTAGAGGGAGTAATTCTGAAAAAATAACATGTGAAACCATTATAGATTCTATAAAGAGTGTCCATCTCCTCCATCCATTGATGTAGGAGTAACTCCATTTTAGTTATCATTACTATCAAATGGTGGTTCCACTGCTCGTAGATGTTCTATTTGACAATGGAGCTCTAACTTCAATGGAGGACACATCCCCCTCTATATATCAGATATGGGGGAGTACAAGATCATATGTGAGGACCTGAACCCTGATCCAATAGGAGATTACTATTCATGATGGACCTGCAACCTAGTATTCTATAGGAGGACCACATAATAAAATGAGAACCCACAATAAAACCTCTTTGGGGAGTACCAATCAGTGACTAGAGGATCTGAACCCTTATATGATAACGGAGTACCGACACGGCTATATCGTTCGATATTGATGGCCTAGAACCTTATTTGATAGGGGTAGAATCTCTGGGCTAGAGGACATGCACCGTATAATGATAGGGGAGTACCAACTCTACTAGAATAATTTGTATGGAAGACCTACACCCTAGAATGTTAGGGGAGACCAACTCCATTGTCAGAGGAAACAAATAGTAGTCCAATAGGGAAGTAACTACTCTACATTCCAAAAAATATGGAGGGCCCATACCATTACATGGTAGGGGAACACTTCCAAACATTAATATTGAGTTAGGAAAACCCGCTCCCTAGGCCATTAGTGGAGTAACAACACCAGAGGAATCCACTCACATGAAACAAACCCATTAAAACAACCTGGGGAGTCCCATATCTACCTAAGAAGATATGTAAGGAAATACCATGACCTATTTCAATAAATTATTATGTTTCCTATCATCTCTCCACCCAAATCACATTGATCTCCTACATCAACATAATGATGATCCACATGAGTCTTACCTAATTCATGCCACCTTGTATCTCTTAAAACACAACAGAGGCCATCATTGTCTTACATGCGTAAAAATATTCATGATATAATACTCACATGAATGATTCTAGGTCCCAGTGAAGAATATATAGAAGGTAGAAGATATTAGGAGAATCTTCTAAGAGTACACAATGTTCACTAGGCTACACATGATGTGTGAATTTTTCTTAAGCACCTTACAGTCTACTGTTTCTACATATTTCACTGACTCATGTATGGGTGAATGATATTAATGATGTTTCATGTTGTTTCCCTATTCTAAATGCCCTTGTAAATGTTCCTCATCAATATGGACGAAAAATTGTGTCCCTTACACACCAGGTATCTCATACTACATGGTTTGTTTGGATTAACATGCATCTACTTGTGAAGTTTACCCATGTCTATGTACTGAACCCCCATTTCATGTTCTTTGACATGTGATAGTGAACAGCCATGTATTATTACATTTCAATCCAAAGCCATGTCCCATAGTCATAGGGTCTAGGGAACTATAGTGCGTGTAAACCAGATACATAAGGAGTTTTTCAAAAATATATTTTTTTCCCGAACCATAAGAGCCAAACAACATGTGTTACAAGACTACATGTTGTGTAGATGGTAATTAACATAGGGAATTACCTATAAAATACCATATTTATACCATTCTTCCCCAAAATCAATAGATCAACCAATAATGGATCAATTTAATTCACATATGGGGCTCTTGAACCATTAAAAATGTATAATGGGTGAATCATTGAGTAAGAATCATATCATCAATCCTCATTGCTGAAACGATGATGCTTTGGATAAAGAAAGATGCATCGATCTTTCTACACCTCAATAGGTTGATGATATTCATGAAAATACGAGATGGGTGACACTTTGTTGTATCGATTCAAACTATGTATAGATCATGCGGCCCCATGATCTGATGATGATCTGCAACAAAAACTGAGATCAGTGGCACATCTTTGCATCGAATCTGTGGTGGTTTCATCATTGGAAAAGGGGAGAAGTGTAGGAGAGAGGATCACTCATCCCTGGGTTGGTTTTTTCATGAATGTGAACATGGGGGGAAAGAAAATTAGGTTTAATAATGTTAAAACCATTAATTATCCTTTATGGATTGTCACCCTAAATAGCTCGTAGATGAAACTCCTGGAGTATAAGACATTAGGTCACACCAAGGGTAAAACTGACATTCCATGTTCATCTATAGTATCAAAAACCACATTGGAGACTGTGAATGGGAGTTATTTATTTTTCATGTGAAACTAGTCATGTGTGACAAATTATATTTAATATTTTAAATTTCACCACATAAAGGCTACCTGAGACCCAGATTCCCACAGCGACTCACTGCTCGACTGAATAAATATTCTATATAATATTACAATGTCATTCTTGTCCATTACAGGGTCATTAAATTCTCCCAACAATATGGATTATCATCCCTAAAACGTAAATCCTAAGAAGAAGGGTAGAAATTGACCTACCCACTAGACACCCCCACTGGAAAGCTCATTCAGGGTTCTAATTCATCTTAAAATCACACACACAAAATACCCACCAGTATCAAACCACTCTCATGCCTATATTATATCATTCCAACATTGGGCAACAACTAGCACGTGTCTCCTTTTCTAGGAAAAGTGTGAATACACCAAGAACTACGATCCATATGAAGCCATGGGCTCTAATAACACAAAACCCCACTAACATAACATAAATAAAAATGGATAAACATAGTTCACATCCAAACATGTATGGACTACAGAATAGTATCCTCAAGGTTTTTCCATTTATGTCTGACGTTGAACCGATGGGGGTTTTAACAAAGGAAACAAGGCTACCCATGAAAGTTAGATGGGTATTACCTAACCATTGGACTATAAACCTACACGTAAAATATAGCTCGCTAAAATTGAAACACATCCACCCCAACATGTGGAATACCAATCGATTATTGGTGGTAGGAAACCAGTCCACACTATGGAAACATTGTATGGATTATTTCTACCTCTATAGAATGATTCTATGAATGGATATCTCTTTTCTTAGGGTGTAAGAAGAGAGTTTTGGAGATAAATTCCACTAGAAAGGACCGAAACATTTTTGATAATTTATCGCATTACCCCACCTAGAAGAAACATGTATATGATAATCTCCCATAATAAGTCAACAGTGGCCCTCATGAAGCCCTTTCCGCTTAAGTCCTCCAACAGTACCCTCATCTCGCAATGCTCTTCGTGGCGATCTGATATGTTATTTCGACATTGGTTCCATCCTAGTGTTTATAACAAATAATAAGTATATATCCTACTGAGGTGGTAATACAGAAACATCTTAAGTGATGATTTCCTCATACTCAACCATTACTGGTGTGAACAGAACAATCAAAACACATGTTGTACCGAGGGTAAGGATAGGCAACATGTGAGTAACCCGATGCTATATCTTATGAATGGGTCTATCATGTGATTCCTAGATTTCAATTTAACCAGTGAAGTAAAAGAACATTCCATTACTACTGACACACTGCACCCTTTTCCTAAAATAGTCAATCTATGTATGAACTATAATAATTCATATCAAGAATCATGTCATTTGTCCTCGGTGCTATTACCAACATATACCAAATGAAACTCATGACTCCAAGAGTAAGGTCACACTATCTTCACCAATGTGTGATCACTTGGTCTTCTCCAATAGGAGTCTCTAAGCCATAGGGCAGATTCAACGGTTCATCTAGAGTCACTAAATCTCAAATAAGACTCATGGAAGGAAGAGAATGACAATAACATGTTTCCATAAATATAAAAGCTAAAGCATAAAATTCATATACCATACCTCAGACCTCTCATATAGTCCATGGTTCATAATATCCGACCACATGAAACTATCTTCACCCACGTCCTCCAGCTATTTATGTATAGCGCGATCTACTTAGGCATTATGGTAGAAAAACTGTAAACTATCTATGACCCTAGAGAGCTCTTCTAACTCATATTCCCTATCTTCCACCTTTCATAAATCCTTTATGAAAACATGTTTTCATACATGGAAGCTCATCAGCCGAATCACTCCCAGTATCATGGTGGGACAAAAAATATATAGTGAGATGCCCTAGGCCATCAAAAGCGTAGCATCGCCTATCCGGTGGATGATCTAAAACACAATGATCCTCCCATGACAAAGGCCCACATGCCTTAGTCTGACCATGGCTATCCCACCAAAGCATAAATCCTATCACCATTAATGTTCAATATATTTTACTTAGATAAACCTAATGACCACTACTGCTGGTCACATCCACAGGTCCCTCAGCCAAAAAACATTTCACCACAATAGCTCGCTGGAACACTCCCTCATAGGATTGAATATATAACAAGAATCATATATTCCATGATCTATTTATATAATCTATCCTCTAAGGCCCATGAAGAGAAGAACATGTCCCAAACCATATATGTTCAGAAACACATCATTTCTGTGATCCTCAATGAAAACTCGGCTGCACACTTAATACCCTGTTGATTTTGTAGAAGTGCATGGATACACACTAATCTCAATGAAGTGGGGTAATAATATTCCATTAAGAGTCGCTCAAACTCCTAAAAATTGAGATTTTACTCTTCAATAGACTCACTCACTAACTCCATCATCACTCGAAAATCCCTGTTTATAGATCACTGCTAGGACCAAAATCTTTAAGGGAGGTGTACTCTTTACACGGATGTGTCTAGTGACTGAATTAGTTCATTCATATTATGTATGGGATTCTAGATGAAGATACTTCCATAGAAATCACTACCTCCAGAAATCATGTAGTGCACATAGCCTACATATATCCTCAACATGAACTGCAATAAAATCCTATGGCTCCACATGTGGTGGTATCAAAAGAAGACCAATTGGGGGTAACAACACATAATTAGTGTCCTTAACTAAATCCTCATCATGGAGGGTTTTCCATCACTATCATAGTGAATAATCCTGTCTGGTTATCATCATGAATCAATTATGAGATAGAATCAAGACATTCCATGGTCAAATTGTACATGTGGGGTGCTGACTTATAAGGACTCGAAAAAACAAAAATAGGTGGTACTATGTGATTCATGTACCATTTTTTTTAAATAATAGGAGACTAATTTATTCAGTTGAGAATTAGTTAATCATAGACCAAGTGAATGGATACATTGGATACCACACCAACATAGAACCTATATCCTGTTAGATGGTCTAAAAACATGTTATCACTATTTCTATGCCCCCTAAACTAATATTAGAACACTATAATCCCTATATCGGACCATGCTCAGATACCTCTCGGTAATGACCTGACCTGATGGGGCCCAGGCTTCAACTCCCCATTCTCTCCTTCAATTGGCCAGGGGGTAGATACTAGCATAGAGTAGGCCAATTTATAATATGGGAAAAATTTACTATGTATCTGTACATACGAACACATATCCAAGATTACAAAATGCGGAAATGTGAAATCCATAAGTGTCCAATGCATGAATAAATCTATATCCCCAACTAGTGAAATATATTAGAAATGAAATAGAATGAATATAAATAAAACACCCACAATGAAAACTATAAAAGTGTCCAAATTGTTCAGAATTAGAGGATCGCTATCAACTACAACTACTGGAATGCTCTTCAACATAGCTCTGGCGAACACCTCGACACTTAATGATCACTCGGCAGAACCTTCATCGCGTCCTTTATAGACTCCATCAAATAGAAATTGGACATCACAAGATAGAAATCATGTTCATGAATATGAAATTATGGGGTGTGATGAAATACACTTTTGTTTCCCAATAAACACCCACTAAAAAACGGTGAAACTAAAAAGGCAACATCTTTCAAGACCTATCCAGAGGGAAACCCGATCAATAGTGAAATTCCAACTTGAACCATTCACAGATGTACAAGACATGTCAGCACTATCTAAAAGGGTGTCAACCCTGACACGTGACAACAACACATAGACACCCAAAAACACCTAGACATAATCGTCTCAAACCTAGAGTCTCCTTAGGTTTTATCCTCATAACCAGTCACATGATTTATACTCGAGGCTATAAAGGTGGCACATAAAACTGAGAGTACACACGCCAAGATCTCATCCATCCCAGCTAGTACACCTCAATGGCACAAACACCACTGGGAACAACCATACCATTACTCTTTGTAAATGGATGTGAATGATCTCCATTGGGAATTTAACAATTGGTCCAACTAATTTTTCTATCAAAATTATTACTATCTTCATTACCGTATGCCCAACGCAAGAAAAAGAAACCCATGTGAAGAGTCCAACCCCTCGCCACTACACACATTTTATGGAGCACTACTCTAGATCATGTAGCATGCAAATCCTCTCTAACATTAGATAATGGATGGACTCATGCCACAACATTGTCCCACGGTCGAGGGAGTAATGATCCAAAACTATCATGATAATCCTTTATCACTTCTATAAGGAGTGTCCCTCACCTCATTCTATTGGCTATGAACTAACACATATCTAGGTGTTGTTCATATCTTGTGGTGGGGCCCACTCCTTGTAGATGTTCCCATAGCCGACAGAGCTCTAACATAAATATAGGATCTAATCCCCACAGTTAGTTAGATATGGGGATGTAATACACATTATGTGAGGACCTTGATGCCGATCCAATAGGAGGGTACTGTTCATGAATGTCATAAACCCTACTATGATAGCAGAGTACTGCTATATAATATGACGAGTCACACCCAACCCCAGTAGTGGAGTTCCACTCAGTGACTAGAGGACCAGCTCCTTGATGTAAAAAGGGAGTACCGACTCTTCTAGTTCATTCACTATAGGGGACTTTTAGCATTATACGATAGTGGAGTACCAACCCCAGACATGAGTAACCTCAACCTATAATTACTAGGGTGTACCAACTCTACTAGAGTAATGCATATATTAGACCATTACCCTGGAATTATAGGGGAATTGCAACTCCTTTAATAGAGGTACCACACCCAAGACTAATAGGGGAGTACCAAATATACCTTCCTATACGTATGGAGGGCCCATTCTATTATACAGTAGGGGAGTGATTCCAAACATTACAAATGACTTGGTGAAACATGCTCCCACGTCCATTAGATGAGTAACACGTATAGAGGAATCTAAAACAAGGCAAAAAAACCCTTTCGCAAAACATTGGATGTTCATATCTACCTCATCCTACGGGTAAAAAAACCCATTCTATAGTCTAATAAAAGATTCACAGTCCTAGCATATCTCCACATGAATCACACTGATCTTGAAGATCATCTTAGTGCTACTCCAAAGCACTATACCTGATTGAAACCTCCAAAAATATATTATTCCATAACAAAGTCGTCCATCATGTTAAAATCAAAAAAAAACTGCTCAGTAAAGACTACACACATGCTTGAATTTGGGTCACAGAGAAGAATATGCGGAATGGGTGAAGACCGTGTAGATTCTCCTAGGTGTACACGATGTGCAATGGGGAACACCTGATGTGTGAGAACACCCAATAACCTTATCATGTAACCTTTCACATGGTTTTCCAACTGATGTATGGGTATAATGTGTATAGAGGTGGTACATTACATGTCCCTCTTCACCCAACCCCTATCCATGTTTCTCATCTACATGAACCAACCACCCACGTCCCTTACACTATGGGAATCTCATACAACACGATGTGTTCAGATAAATGACCAAATTACCGTATTGATTACTAGTAAAATACCTCGTTTCCAGGTAATCTGGATGTGTGTTACATCAATAACACATTTTTTCTCATGGAATTTCCATTCCATGTCCCAAAGTCACACAGTCTAGGGAGCTACATGTCATGTAAAATCGATACAAAATGTGTAGTCCTAAAAGATTGTATTCCTTGAATAGGAAGAGCTATGTGGTGTGTTTCACTGAACAATAGTCCTTGTAGATAATATTTTTGTTCGGTAATTACATGAATACCCCACATTTATCAGGATCATCCAAAAATCCAATGATCTACCAAGAAATGATCAATTACTTTCAAATAGGGGATCTATAAACATAAAAGAATGCATAATAGGGGAAATAATGACTAAACTAAAACTCACCTACAATTTTAGGGAAATGTGGAAGATTTGGGTAAAGAAAAATTCTTGGATCATGCAGCTCTCGATCTGATGATGATAGCATAAAAAAACAATAACTGACGCACTTCATTGCATTGATTTGAATAATGCCTCAATCTTGCTGCTTCTCGATCTGATGATGATCTACATCAAAAAATAAGATTGGTATCACATCATTTCATCCATTGGGTGGGGGTTTCTTCATTAAAAAATGGGAGAAGAGTGGGGGAGAGGCATGCTCATCCCTAGGTTGGGTCATGAAAGAATGTGGTCTTGGGGGAGGGAATGTACGTTTAATAATTTTAATCCCATTATTTACACTTTAACACCTCATAACCAAAAATATATCCCAAACCAAACTCCTGGTGTTGGTGACTAGACATAATAATGCATTCTAGATTTAACCACGGTCTCAGAAATCCAATCCGAGACTATGAATAATATTTATTTTAATTTCAAGAGAAACATGGTGAATCCATCAAAAAATATTTAATACATTTAATAACACTACATTGAGGCCCCACAGTCCCCGACATCATTAAAAAAACATAGTGCTAACCTTTAAAATATAATGTGGAACATTATGAATCCATTGATGTTAAAATATGAGACATTATAGTGGTTTTTGTGGGTCCTGGATCATTGAGGATGGATTTCACAACATGTTATTTGTGTGAAATCTTTCATAGAATAATATTTCATTTATGTTATAATTTATTGAGTTCTTGGAAATAATATTTCATGGAAGGCCCTGCTAAAGTGTCCTCCTTTTGAGTTAACAAAATTGTCATTTTATGAATGAATCCCACATCTTAATTCCATTTATTCTTTATTATTTAATTATTCATCATAATATCATAACTTCATATTATACGTGGTAACAAAATGAATATATTTTCACTATCATAATTAATATTTTATATATAAATGTATTTTTTCATTGATTAGTGTGAAACAATTTATCTATTATTTTATATATATAAGGAGAATATAATATGAAATATTGAGTTGTTATCCTCTTCCCCTAAAATAAATAAAATCTTCAAATTTTTATTTGTTACATACTAATGATGTTATCTAAGGTAATATGACATAGGATTTAATATTCTAATTATTTATTTATTACTAAAATACACTTATAATTCCCTTAATTTCAATAATGTGTTTTATCCAAATCAATAGAGTTCATTATCTCTCATGGTTTAGTGTTAAAACATATTTTCTTTTCCGTTGAGTTTTATTTCATACCTATATTATTAATTTATATAAATATGTTTATGAAATAAAATGTGATCAATTGTTTTTATATTATCTATCCCTAAAAATTGTCACAATCCAACCATGGTTTTCCGTGAACCACTCACTCAAGCCAGCCCGCAACACTGCTAAAGAGGCATTTCTGATCCCCCAAGACTGGAAACAAGATCCATGAATAAAATGTACATAATGGGGAATGATTTTTCCCATAAATAATAAAAAAAATAAAATAAATAAAATAAATCAAATTGGAAGTGATAAAAACTAAATTACTAAACATATATCCATATGACATCATTGGTCCCTATCAATCATAGATCTGTGCTTTCTCTTAGAGTGATTCAAAACTAGATGAACTTGAAACAAAAAAAAGAATAGGTGTAATCATCAGGATGATTAGTGTGGATTATAAGGATAAAAAAACTACACCTCATATTTAATGTGAAAACCATTATTTCTAAATTGAAAAAATATATATAAATGTATATCAATATTTTTATTTTTCCATTGTAAAAATTGTTAAAAATCATATATTTTTTCAAAAACCCATTGTCCATTCTATGTCTAAAACATTTTCCAAAGCATGAAAAAAAAGTTCAAATTTTTCCTTTAAGAGATAATTAATTTTGGATCTTGAATTTTAATATGGATTAAAAATCACGGGTTTCACATTATAAAGATACATGAAAACCAAGGAAGGTAACATACATGTAGTTCTAGGGTAATTGGTCCAAGTAATTAATTTGAAAAAAATTGAAATTGGAACATAATAAAATGTAATCATTGTAATTTCATAAACATATATAGATGCAATTTGTAGATGTACTTGGTTTGGACTCACCTACAAGTGTATGCTGAAATTCCATTTTTTGTAACCAACATGTGACTCTAAACAATTATCACTGGTGTCAAATCAGACATGGACTCCCAAAATATCCTAGGGGTACCAAACTGTCTAATCTATGATGATTAGAAAATGACACTCTACTCTCTGGATAACCCCCCAATATACCATGATAACTGTACATAGTTGATGGGGATGTCGACAAATGCATATAACAAACTGAAACCCACAGTCGCCATGCTTTTCTAGCCCAATCACCAATACAACTGACAAAATGACAACCTATTAAGAGGGTCCACGATAGAGGTTCCAGAATATCATAATGTCATACCAAAAATCTAACTAGGACATCACATCAAATGAGATTCAAATAATTCTAAAAAACATCAGAAGCTATCAATAATGCCTTTTTTTCCAATAAAAATTCACAATAAAAATATAATTCTAATGTCCATATTAAAAACACAGAACAAACTAAAATGCTTCCAAACATGCCTTTGTGAATTTTAAATGAAAAACTACTCATTGAATTGACATAAGATAAATTATTTATATAACAAATCTAACCAATTAATTTATGTTCAATGAAAATCACTTCAAAAACTATGAATTATTTAGAAAATAATTTTAAGCATTATGGATACATCACATTTAAAGGATAACATTTAATCATGAAATGAAAATTTATGTAAATTAATAAGAATCCAATAACAATCTGTGAAATCAATATTATAAATCATGTATTTATACCACATAAAAAATAACACATTTAAAATTAAAGGAAATCATGGAATTTAAATTAAAGGTTTTTCGTATATAGAAACTACATTAATCTCATGGTGTGATGTTTTAGATGACGATAACTTGAGGATTACCTTTACACATGAATAATGATGAACCTTCACTAATATATTAAGACACTTATCCCATATATAAGTATTTTAATGGTAAAATATGTAAATGTGGATACTTAATTATATTATTATTCAATTATATGACCATTTAAACACACACACATATTAATTATCATACATACATGTATTCACACCTATACCCATTATATATATTTATAATGCCATGGTAGAATATATATAATTTGAGGACATATATTCACATGAATACCTATTATCATACATATAAATCATTGAAAAAGGCAGCTCAAATCCACCCTAATGAGGGCCAATACTCACTACATCAATTTGAATTTGAGAAAGAATTTGTGTTGAGTAAAATTACATTTACAATTAATTTATAAATTATAGATAACCCATGAAACATAAATACCCATTGTCAGTATAAAATAAATCACAATTATAATTTTGTCAATGGTTGAAATATAATAAAAAACTAGAAGGCACTGAAGGAAAATTCCAATGAAAAACAATCATCAATCATGATTTCATCAAAATACATTTCATAGATACTCATAATAAAACTAATGGAAAAAAATGAAAATTTAATATACATGTAATAAAATGAACAATAATTAAATGGACAGTCATTGGGAAAACGTACATGGAACATGTGAAAATGGAATATCCCCTCGAGAACTGAAAGAGGTGGGTCCTAGGAGGAAGCCCCAAACCCTAGTTATCAAACCCAAAGGAAACCAATCCGAAATAAACTGACACCATAACCTAGGATATGTACTATAAGTGACACCCTAATAGAGAAGTAGTTGAAGGAATGAAAATCGTTTAAGATATTGTCAGAGGGGAGGAAGCACTTACCGAGGATGTTCCCACACTAAACTGAAAGGATAAACAGTGAGATATTGAATTCAAATCGAGAAGGGTATCATGTTATGGGGCTCATGGTTGTATATCCAATGAAGTCAGAGGATGGGAGGGAGGGACTCCACATGAGTTAAATGAGTAGGGGTTACATTTTTTGTTTTATTATTTCATTTTTTAACTGGGAGGGACACACGTGTTCTTAACGCATGATTTATCAAATTGTGAAATGTTCGATCACCATTTAATAATCAAACTCGGTTCCCACACCTGATCGTTTCATTGTGTATTAAATTTGGGACCAATCAATCTATTCTGCTCAACCATGGTGATAGATTCCACCACTAGGTTTCAACATGGTTTGGCCAATCATAAAACCAAATCATGCGACACACTAATAGATTCTGATTTTTAATGTTATCCCAAATTATGACTCAAACAACAAAATGAAAAATTTAATTAATTATATAAATAAAAAAACCATAATATATGGTTTGGGGTAAAAAATCTCCCAACCATGACCCTTTCTTTTCCCAGAAATCTATCTGCCTCACAAAGGAAGATGCATGAAATGATCCTTAACATAAAAATGGAATCCAGTCAAACAATATGAACCACTCAACCTCAAAATTTTCACATAGACATGACCACCTTCACCAGTGAAGAAAAACATCAGTCACCCACAATGGATATCCACACCATCTATGGATTCTTATAGAATGGTTGATAAATAAGAAATTATTACAATAATATAATTTCAAAAAAACACAACCATAACTCCTAAATGAGCATACTGAAGAATAACCTTTGACTAGAATCACATCAAAAACCCCACCAAAATGTTTTTAAATATTCTAATGTACCCGAAATAGGATCAAAACTAACATTACTTCTAGAGAATATGATTGGAATAAAGAGAACAAATAACTAAATATAGAAATATAGGGATTACTCAAACACTTTACCTAACAATTATGGAAGAATATCAAACCCTTATGATAACATTGATGATTTCCCAAATCATGCACCTCTAACACACTCATCACATGAGTCCTATGAAGGGATGAAGTTGGGAAAGAGGTAAAAATAATGAACACGCCTCTTCAATGTTGTCATTAGGTCCCCTCTAATGTCAAATAAAATAAGGGATGTCAGAAAAACTCAAATACAAACCACCAACCATTGAGATATCAAGAATAGAAAAAAAAACAACCCAATTATAACATTGGCTATTATAGAATCTATCCAAGAAATCCGTTTCATATAAATACCCTTTTTAATGTCTAGATAACCAAATGATGACCAGACCATAACCCTAAATAATTATTACCTAAAAAATCACATTTTCATTGATGTGTCAATAGAATAACACAATAACATCTCAGAATACAAGAACAACCAAATAGGGACCAAAAATGAAATATTAATCCAATTACTACCTAAATAATTCATTTAATAAAATATCAAAAATAGTAAGAATCCATGACCCAAAAACACTTGAGAATTTTATGTGTGGAATATCTGATTAAAAAGAAACTAAATTCAGAAAAGGATTCCAAACACATAAAAATAAGGAATATGAAAATTATATTTCCAAAAATGAAAAAAATAAAAACACAAGAAATTAAATTTTATCACTTATTTACACAATTAAACCCAATTTAAATCACAAAAAGAAAAAAATTAATTCACATTTAATATTTTCAAGAATGAATGTCGTAATCAAACACAATATAAATGGCGAAAATATAATATTTTTCTTTAAATTAATTTTAAAATAGCACATTTTAATTTAAGAACCATGAAATCATATTAATAAATTTTTTTTGAAACATTCCAATTATGGAAGCATTTATTTCCTATATAAAAATTTAAAACACAAATTTATTTTTCTGAACACTATAAACCTGTAAAAAATAACATTATAACAAAATTAGTTTATTTTTAAAACATCACAAGGGTATTTAGACATCGTTTTTATTTCATTAAATATAAATCCCTCATTAAAAATATCAAAAGAGAGTTTTATCATTTAAGGACATATTTTTTTTAAATAAAATTATAAATAAAACAAAATCATATCTATTAATATCTCATTAAATTATTAAGTCCAATAGACCAAAAAAAACATCCCTAAAGGGCTAGTGGTTTCTCATATATGCTCTATAGGTTTGTACATATCTTTGACCAATCATGAAACTGCCACAAAGTTGCCTCTTGTAACAATATACAAAATTTTTGTTAAATCATAACACAAATGAACTACATCCATTCCACTCCCATTTCACCCCAAAAATGAATGCTCAAAATCCCTTTCTATATACCAACATTCCATAGTAAATCTGACTCCATCACTAGTAGTGGTGATCAAGAACAAACCTACGACCTACCTCTCGATTCATGATTTTCATATCTTCCATATACATAACTTCTCCAAATAAAAATTGGTTAAATCTAATCGATGAAATTTTTTCACAATTAGAGCAGGGTCGACCACAAACTGGTCACCTATTCTAACCTAAAATAGGGCCTAATAAGTATTCCCAATCTTATTGGGTTTTAAAAAAGTGTCATACATCAAATAATCAGATTTGAGGATTATTTGCACCATAAAATACTCAAAAATTAAGAAGAATAAAAATATAAAAATGGTACCAAAATATAAATAAATTAAATTTCTAAACATACCTGCATGTTTTCTCACAGGTCACCAACAATTTAAAATTCATTCTTGGTCAAAGAGAGATCAGAAACTAGAAGAACCTAGAAAATAAATGATATAGGGGTCATGAGTACTTAGATTCTTAGTAGGTATTCCAACGATAAATATTTCCATATACATTACCTATAAATTGAATTTAGTTAACCCTAGTTTGAAAATACAATATATATAGATAATGATTCCTATTATTTTAAAAAATATGTAACATTTTCAAATTTTTTAAAAAAAAACGTTTCCATTCGATGTCCAAAGGTGTATGCAAAACATGAAAGAAATTAATCTCAAATGATATATTTACTATATATATAATTCATGTTTTTTTTATTTTAGTATGGAATGAAAATATGGTTTTTCTCTTACTAAGGATGATTGAAAGCTATGAAAATTAGCATAATAGAACAACTAGTGACATGGGAGCATTTAAAAATAGTTCTAAAAAACCAATTATTCACATACAGATTTTTAATCATGGGAGTTTTCTAAACATCTCTAGAATATAACCATAGAATTAATAATTTTAGACTCACATGATGATATATGGTGGAGTCCCATTGTTTATAACCAACTATCTATTCAAAACTATCCTCGCAAGTGGAACATCCACTATTGACTCTCAAAAAATCAAATTGTACTATATAGTCAAATCATGGTTGATTATAAACTATAACTAGACACTATAGATGACACTGAATAATCCCATGAAAATATTACATGTTCGATGGGGTGGTTATCACACACATGGATAAAATTGAAGTCCATGGTCATCATTATTTATTATCCAAAACACTAAAACAACCTATGAAATAACCCTTCCGTTAAATGGTAAACTATATAGGTTCCCATATCACATGAAGTAGAACAGAATTATAACCGGTCCATCACATCACAAGAATCTAAAATAATTTTCCAAAACATCAAAAGGTAGCTACCAAGACCTTACATATAAAAAAATCATATTCAAATTCCATTTACATATTTTATCTAAAAAACATACAACAAACTAAAAAGCTACAATTTGTCCTTCATGTGATTTAATTTTCATATTACACATCAAGGTTCCAAATGTTTTAGTTTTTAGATAACAGATTTTATCAAATAAATTATGTTTACTGGAACAGAAAACACATGCAAGGAATCAATTATAAAATTTTTCTAAAAAATTAGATACTTTTCATATAAATTAAAAAATTTAAATAAACATAGAAATGATATTTAAATAAATATGTAACTAATTCAATAAGGACAAATAAAATTTACTCATAATATATATATACCACATATGTAAAATAAAAATCTTGTAAAATAATATGAAATTAGGGTATTTAAATTAATATTGTGTGCATAGGGAATCTACCTATAAATCAAGGAATGATTCTTTAGATGATGAAAATTCGATCCATCACTTTCCACAAGTAATAATATGAACCTTAGATTATATATAAGTATAACTAGGCCATATGTAATTATTTTCATTTCCAAATATTTACATTGGGATCCTTACATATAATCATATACATCCATATACCCCTTTACTCATATAGACACATTCATTTTATAATATATTTTAAATCCCATCTATCACCAAGATATATATATATATATATTAATACATCCATATGTGAATATATAAAAATGGGGAACACACATAGACACATGCCTATATATGAACATACATGTACGTATTACAAAATGGCCTCTCAAATCCTCATAAATGAGGGCCAAAATTTGCTAAAAAAATTGGAATGTATGTAAAATAGAGAGATTAATGATAATAATTTAAAAATAAATAAATAAAATGTTGATAACTAGAAATTATTAAAAATACCCAATTTTAATTGAAAATTTAGTGCAAGTATTTTTCGGGGAAATGTCAGGAGAAATTTCCAAATAGAAGATGGAACCAATGGATAAAACAAATTAAAATATGAGTTGAAAACAAATTTTATCAATGATGATTTCATATTTTTTCATAATAACATTATAAGATAGAAATAACATAAATTTAAAAGAGTGTAAATCAAAAAAACTATAATTAATGTCATAGGTATGTAGAAAATAAACCAAGAACATGTGAAAATGGGGAAACCCTTCATGAATGGCAAAACAATGTTCCTAGGAGGATGCCACACACCCTAGGAATGTAACCCATGAGAAAAAAATTAAAAAATCATCTAACAAAATACACTCGTTGTAGTCCTATGCCTGACTCACAAATGGGGAAGTTGGTAGATCAATGGAAACTGAAGAAGAATAAGTCAGAGAGGAGAAAACACATATCTAGGATTATCGCACTAGGAATTGGAAGAAAAAACATTATGTGATGGAGGTCGGACCGAGAGGGGTCACAAAAATAGGGGATCCTGGTCTTTCACCATGTGATGAGAGAAGCTAGGGGGAAGGAGTTCCACATGGGTCTTATTTAGTTTGGGGAGGGTATTAGTTTTATGATTACTTGTATTATTATTAATATTATTATTAATATTATTTTATTTTTAACCAGGAGAAATTAACATGGTCTAGGGGAATAGATTACCAAATCAAATGATGGAAAAGTTCCCATTAATAAGTAAATTGGGTTCCCACATGTTTTTGATTCAAAGATAAACAAATACTGTTCCAACCATTTGAAAATTCTATTCCAATGTGATTTATTCAATAACACTATTTCAAAAAGGGTTGGACAATCGTCTGATCAAACTGTGCGATACAATAAATAATTCACTTTATACAAAACTTTTAGTATATTAATAAGAAATCATCCAAAAAAATATAATACAATAATTAATTAAAATAAACCTAAAATAATTATTAGGGTGTAAACCACACATATATCTCATCCCTCATTTTTTGTCAACATGGATATGTAGGTGGAATGTTTAGGTCAATGATATTTCTAATGAAGAATCCTAATAGCCATTAAAGGAACATTGTGATCCATATTCCAACACATCTAATCAATTTATGTATTATCCACCTCTAAATCACTAGATATCTCCATTTCAATTGTATCAATCTTGTTTAGTACTACCTTCTACATATAACCACACATAGTGTCACACAATTTTCACAATAGTTCTCACATTTTATATTCCACGAAACCCTCTAGGATAAACATTAGTAGAGAAGATTTTCCCCATAAAATTTTTTATTAATGGTTCTACCCATACACAAATAAATCATCCAATGATATGAAAATTTTCCAACAAAATCTGCATATGATTATCTACACTAGGGAATCAACCCCAATACTATAACTTATATCAGAACAATGATTACCAGGTGGTGTCCCTATTTTATCATAAACATAGTATATTATGTCACGTGAGAATGCGGGAAAGTCTCTAATTCAACATAAACTATTGTTATGGTTTTTTAGACATCCCTATAAATATTGGTACCTATATGTATCATGTGGGAATGAATGGTTGATGGTGAAGAGAATTTTATAATTTCATCAATTGTTGTTGTGAGGTTATGATATCCTTACAGTGGTTCATAGTTATTATTTACACACACAATATTTTTCTTTATATTTGTGATGCTGATTGTAATCTACTGTAATTAGTGAATATAAGGTATCTAGTTATATAGTTAATTGATTACCATATTTACATCAAATCCATCAATATGATCCGAACTATGATTCAGATTCTCATAAAATAAAATTTTAAATGAAACAATCGTATAACTATATATTTTTTTGATAAAAAAACATCAATGTGGTAAACATATAAAACATTATAGTCATTAAAGATTTGATAGAATAAATATCTCATATTTTCAATTCTAAATTGGAGGATTTATTCATCAGAATCCGTATCATAGGTATTCATTGAACATGAACACCCTTTCTCCCTTGGTTATGGTGGGATTTCATTTGTATATCCATATTCGACCATATTAATTTGAAATACACTTCTATACTTTCCTTCTTTTCCATTATAATGGCATTGAAACATTATTGGCGCTATTGGAGGAATGTTTTCTACTCCCATTGTACTAACTTATCTATTAATTTTTATATAGTATTTTTATGATTATAACCCAATCATCTACTATTAAATACTCTTTAATTTCCAAAAAGGATACTTCCTTTCTTCTTATTTCCATAATTTTTTTATAGATTTTACATTATTTTCATCATCATATTTATCAGTTGTGATTTTATGAGACTCTATATATCTATTGGTTGGTTTTTTGGTAAAAAGGATATATTTTTAATCTTAATAATGTTCAGATAAAGTAACGTTATTTGAATCACATGGTTTATCATTATAGGTCTCAATCTTATGGGTTATTAATTGAGGCAATATTTTTATTTTCCACGAAAACCATTATAAATAGGGTTCCTTCTCATTGTATCCATTTATAAAACCAGTTTTCTTTTCAATGAGTGAAAATTTTACCCGAGTAAAATTAAACCATAATATAACTTTTTATATAACACTATAATGATTTTCAATCATTAATTTAGTTCCACCAAAATAATTACTAGGTAAAATATAGTTTGTATTTTCTCGGATATCTTTTCATTATCCATTACTATAATCCAGAAATAAAACATTAAAAATTATTTATCAATATTATTGAAGCATCCTAATCATATCCCCAAAAGGGTTTCTATCCAATCATTAAGATAGGTATCATTGATTTTCACCAGGATAGAATAAATTTCGTACCCAACAATCCCTCTATGATTTTTTACCCCTTGTTAAAACTATTCTTGATCCTTCATCCACATTTAAATACGCACACATGGAATTTTATTCATTGAATATGAAATACTCAAGATTTTTGCAATTTTTTATGTTATCATGCTATATATAGACTCATATATAATGTTTCAAATTATGGTTATCCATCAATAATTATAAAAATACCTAATTTAATCTATAAATTTTACTAATTCATGTCTTTGATATCAACTATGGTGACCCTATTTTAATATCCATAAATAATACAGTGATACAAGGATTTAATTAATATATCTTGTTAATAGTATCACAACCAAAGGGCATAAATCATTTGTGTATTTGAGGCCATATATTTAAAAATATAATTTTAAAACACATCTAATCATTTCTATACAATTTTGATCCTATAGACCCTCTTTTAGACAAATTATATGGCATAATAATCTTCATATCCACAGGAATAGAAATTTTTTAATTGGGGAGATTGAATCAGATGTAATAGTGGAATATTAACCAATCATAATGTTTAGATAATAAATACGATTCATGTGAAAAAATAACCTTCAATGGTCATAGGATGATATGTAGAAATTATAAAAACTGACTGAGAATATTATATCATTTTAATGAAAAGAAGATACAAAATAAAGGCCATAATAACATGGATTATAATCATACAAAAAATACATTAAATCCTAACATAAGAATGTGGATATCATTAGAATGTTGAATATTGTAAAAAATTGTAATATATGGTAGATATATAATAAATTTAAAAAAATATGAATAAACATAATGATGGGTATATAATAAAGTTTTCAATTTTTCCTCTCTTACTAATTCCCATAGTTGATAATTAATTTATACCCGATTCACATTGTGGAGAGATAATTCATTACCCTTTTCCAATAGTAGAGAAATAATTACATACTCAATTCCCATTTCTATATCTTGAGAGACAATACCATAAAAAATTAATTAGAAGAATATATAGGTGTATAACCTATGTTAAAAATACATATTATTTCCATAATAAATTATATATTTATTCTTATTTGAAATTAGACATCATAAGAAAAATGGACAAATAACTTCAAAAAAAAAGGGATCACAAAAAATCCCATGATCATTTGGTACAAAAAACATAATCACACAAAATTATTATTTAAAAATTATATATATATCATGATTGAGGACCCATAACATCAATATTGATTAATATATTAAAATGAAATCGAAATCATAAAAGGGTTTTTCATTAAAACGACATTCATAATTTATTAGAAAAAGATGTGTTTTTTTGTCACCTTCCAAAGGCAGTTATTTAGAAGAGTTTGAAGATAATTATTTAAATCATTTCTTAAAATAATATTCAGTTATATATTATTTTAAAACATAAAATACATATTAAAAAAATTTATGTATAATTAATAATATAAGATAAAGTTAGTGAAAATAATAATCAATATTTAAAACACCATTATTGTGAACATATATTTTTTAAATGATAATCAAAATATTATGTTAAAATCAATAAATGGAAATATAACTTCTCGTAGATATAATAGAAAACTAAAATTCCTCATTGTATAGAGGAACACATGTCGGATGTAGAAAGAGGATATGAAAAAAAATCCTTAATAGTATGTAGAAATTTTTCTTTTAAAAAATTATATCAACACAAAATAAAGGTTTCATATATGAAGTGGAATGGGATGTGAAACAAGATTTTCAGTACAAAAAATGATGAAATAAAACCTGAAAATATTATATATTAAACAAAATTAATCATGAAATATAATATTAAATGTGTAATGATTATGACCAAAATGAAATATTTCATTCACGAAAACATATCACAACATGAGAAGCATCTAAACAAAATTATCACACAAGAAATAGAATATTATTGAAAATTATTTTCTAATATTAAAAGATAAATAATGATATAATATATTAAATTTGATTTATATAGAATATATAATGGTATTTTTTATAGAATATATAAAATGTCTCTATGGGTGGAATTGGAAATAGATGCCTTGTAATGATCCAGATACATTAAGTTCAGTTGCATTAAATCTTAAATATTCATATTAAATATAATAAATGCCATCTATGAGAATTCAATATTTTATATTAATTATAATATAGACCAATTATAATAATTTGGTAATTTTTATTATTATTTTATCTATTTGTTCCATAATGTAATTAGCGTTCACTATTTTTTAATCATTGAAATTAAAGATAATATTTTAATAATAATTTTTTTTCAAATTATCAATTCTAGTAAAAAATTATCCTCTTATTTAAATTTATTATTATTATTTTTTTTCCAATTGTATTCTATAAATTTGTTCTATAACATGTACATATGTTGGGGGTCAGACCAACAACAACATGATCACTCTATAGCCCAATGGTTATGTATGTTTAATGATGTGTGTAATATCATTATATTACAACAACAATGTTATTATTCATATTATCTATATAAAAATTTATAGTATTTGATATATATTTTAAAATAATAATAAAATGATAAAATCATTACTGTATAGAGGAGGTAGTTCAAGAAATTTTAAAGGGCTAGTCAGGTGCCACTTGGATGGGTTAAATCAGTGTTATGGATTTTTTTGTTAATTTCATCTCCAATAAATAAAAAAAATTGAACTATGTAATGATCTTGAAAAACTAAATGTTTTCTTGGAACCCCACCTTCACATGTTTTAATAAATA
Source organism: Viscum album (assembly GCA_963277665.1). NCBI lineage: Eukaryota > Viridiplantae > Streptophyta > Magnoliopsida > Santalales > Viscaceae > Viscum > Viscum album. Next base: position 180,556 of record CAUJRU010000781.1, read on the forward strand.
ATTAATAAAGGAAAATAATATTTTCCAAGTTTTGCTTAATATAATCCTCTATTCCATGGGTGATAGACACACCAATATGGATTTTCATCAATATATCCTCAAGATAATGCAAATTGGGAGATATTTACGTTAAAATCACTCTTAAAAGTGGTTACACAGCCCAATTTTTCATCCCATACGATTGCATATACATTGAAATCAAAATCCATTTATATTTAGTTTGGACCCCTGAAACAAATGTCCAATTCAATGTTGATGTAGTGCTTCAATGATGTACATTATATAGTTTTATATGACACAAGAATGTCATATTCCCATTCCTTATGTACTTCCTAAAGATATCCATCAATGATTATCTCGAATACATCATGATCATTAGTAGTAACTAATAATGATGAGATTTGCTGGACTAAAATCATACCTTCTCTATTCGTTAAAAGATTATATACAGATCTCAAGATAATATTTTCATAATGGATTCAAGGTATTCCAATATATTCCTCACATTTTCTTTGTCACATTCAATTATAATTAATCCAAATAATAATAATATTTTTTCATGTAATAATAAATCATTATTTAATAATTTAAAGTATGTCATTTAAATCATTATTTAATTTTGTTTAAGATTAATTTATTTATTTTTACATCCTAAAATTTAAATACACACGTTTTATTTGGTTATTTTATTAAACATTTTAAATATATTATTATTGAATGTGGTTAGTTTTCATCCTTTTAGATCACATCTAAAATACCCTTACGGTTCAGTTACACTTCATACACAGCTTCAAATGGGTTTTATTCATGGATCAAACTCTATATGAATGAATCTAATTATACATGTACTATTTTAACTGCCTAAATACTAGGTAAAAACTCATTCTCAATTCTATATATGTGTAAACATGATGGATTAGGTGTTCCAATATTTCATCTTGAAATATTCATTTTTGAAAACCGATATAATTCTTCTCAGTCATTATTCATTTTATACATCCATATATATCATAACTAAAACATACATATTTGAATAACATTTATTACTATATGAAAAATATTTTTTTATTCTCCATGTACATGGATTCCATGGAACTACATTATATTTCTTATTCAGTGAATATTCTTTAAGGTGCAACTAAATTCATTTCTATTCTAATTGAAAGTACCAAATGTATTTATCATTATATAATGTCATCTATAATATATTATTCAAAAGGAATTGATGTGGCTCAATTTATTTCGATCTATAAATGAAATATATATTATTATCATGTGTAATGAGTATCTATGACTCTCCTAGATATACAAATTTTTCTTTAGACAACATAAATATGTACTCATCTTTATACTGATCAATGAGTATGTGGGAACAGACTATATTTTTTAACAATGGTAGAATAATATTTCTTTATTGAACTATTAAGGAATTGAATAATATGATCATTGAAAGAGATAATATGAATCAAATTAACTGAATTATATTAGCATCATTTTGTTTGTATCTCTTTAATAGGATGAATAGTGTTTCTTCATGATTTCGACCACATAAGACTAAATGGATTTCCATACATGACTTATAATAGACCTTGAGGCACTATATCATCATTCTATTAGTGGGATATCCTAAAAAGAAACACAATAACAATTGAATATTCATCCACACTAACAAATCCTAATCCACAAACACAAGTTTCTAGAGTTCTCTCAACCATGAACAGTCTTTTGGGAAAATACAATAGTTCACTCTTCTAATTATTCTCTATATTGCGTGGGTAGTTACCAATAATTATTGAGAAATTTATCTCAAAAATCATTTCTATGATGGAAATTCATGTTTTCTTAGAATGAAATATTATCTGATTAAAATTAAATAAATAGTTTTCCAAATTCATCAAAATATATTTCAAATCTATTCTCAGATGCCATTTACCAAAATAATAACTCTCAAAAAATAAAACTCCAAGAAAAAGAATAAATCATTGAAAAAATACCCATCATGAATAAAAATAATTCTTATGAACTTCTATTTTTTGATGGTATATTTTTTAATTTTAATACATTATTCATGAATAATAAATAAATTTTAATTTTGCCATGTGCACATCCTCTAAAGATAACATATATTTACTTATGTTATTTTATTTGTTCACCCAAAAAATGATTGATTGTATTGTTGAAATTAGTTTAAATTCACTAAATTTTTTTCAAATTTCATTGGAAATTAATATCATATCAATAATTTTCATATTACATCATAAAATGAAATATTTTCAAGGAATTATTCAATTTGTCTTTCCTCAAATAATTAATGACAACTTTTTTAATCATTCACCACTGAATTCTTCAAGTCTATGACATTGAAGAATGGTTTAATAAATCATCACATTTTTATATATAATTTTCATTGAATTATATTTACTAAAATTAAACGAATCCATAAAAACTATTCAATAATAACCAATTATCACAATCAACTCATCGAACACATATTGACACAATGGTGAAGAAAAACGAGACACTAGTCCCAACACTCCATACATAAATAATGTTATTTTTCTTTAATAAGTGGATTAAAAATTTTTAATAATATTTTTCTGTTTATATATATAAATTTTTCAATAATAATGATTTTTATTTCATTAAATAAATATGGTTTTATTTTATTTGGGAAGGATTATTATAATAGGAAATGTGAAGAGAATGTAATTCTCATGTTCGATGCTTGATTTTTCTTAGGGAAAACTATGTTGAGTTGAAAATCATAAGAAATATAAGGTGACTAGAAGAATAAAAAACAATGAAAGGGTTATAGTAAGTGTACAGTGTTAGTCATTAAACAATAATTTATATGAATACTTATTTTTCTATTTCATGGAAGGGTAACTCTTTTATATGTGAAGGGAATAATAGTTTTGGAAGAAACCATTACATTTAAAATATTATAATGTTAACATTTAGAGGGCAGTGGACTGAAAGTTGAAAAATGAGGATTCAAAAGTTTTTTTGAGATTAAACATCCCCATCTTCAAATTTGGAGATATCCTTGAGTGGTTTAGTTCTTTCTCCATTAATGTTTTCACTTTTATCATTATTTATTTTTTCCATTATAATTAAAATTTTAAAATAGTTATACATATTAATGGAAAATTTTAAAATTGTAAATTGTTTTAATATAACCCTCAAGACTACATATTTTATATCATTTTAAAACTTAATATTTTTATTTGGTTTAAAATGTAAATTTTTTAATAAATGTACATACATCATAAAAATAATTTTTTAAGAAATATTTTTTTTTAAAGATATTTTTTTGTAAAAGATTATTTTATCAAAGGCATAGATTTTTTTAGAATTTGTTGGGTTATTTTGAAAGAAAAATAATCTATAGATTTCAATGAAATCAAAAAATGAATTTCCCCATGAAAAAACTTTATCAAATGCAAATACTTCAAACTATTTTAAATAAATTGATATTTATATTTAGTTAAAAAATATAGTTCCTTTCATTTTTAAGGTCATAAAATTTAATAAAATGAAATTAATAATTCCAATATACTTATATTATTATATAAAAGTTTGGAAATCATATATTATATTCAAATAAAAGATAAAATCATCAAATAAATATTTTTAACAAAAATAAAATTTTTGAAATAAAAATTAATATTAAAAAAATTGAAAAATGACGTTAAATAAAATTTCAAATATTTTAAAAAAATTATGAATTTACCTTAATATATTAAAATTATAAACATTGAATTTATTTTTTATAACATTATCTATAAGTCATGAAATTTCAATTTTATTACAATGTAGTTTTATGTATAATTTTAATGTAATATTATTTATATTCATTAAAAATCATTTGGATTGATAATAAATTCCTTTTTTTGTTAAATCAGATATAAAAGGATTCATAATAATTTTAATGTTACATATTATATATATGAAAAATGGTATAAATTATAAATTTTCTTTCATATTAACATGTAAAATTGATTAAAATTATAGTGATTAAATGTTGATGAAACTATATTTTATATATAAAAAAATCTAAAAAACTATATATAGGTCTTAATTGTATATTATGAGGTAATGTTAGTTGATGTCTCATGATTCCAAAGATTTTATTTCCATGAGTGTTTTTATTCTTAGGATATTCATTTAAATGATTTCTCTCCAGACATTGCTTTACTAGTTCATATTCGACATTGTTTTGGGAAAATAAATTGGAGGCTACCTCAATTTTGTGATAATAAAAATGTTACTTTTATGGAAGACATGAATTATTATATTATTTTTTCTCCTTAATACATTATTTATATTTTTATTGGATTACTAAATCGTATACTAAAAAATTCAATATATATTTTATAATAGTCATATTTATCAATAAAACAATATATAAAGCTTATTTTTTAGTGTGTTTTAGTGTTTGGAAGACTCTATTTGACATATAATCTATTTAAGAAATATAAATGGTCAAATAATTGGACATTATAGCTTGTATCCTCACACAAAAACAAATGTGTCACCTAATAGATGAATCTAAACATGATAGAACATGTTGAGAGAATTCTTGGTGAACATAAAAGGAGGATGGTTTCAATATCGTCTTATAGTCACGTTATCATACAATAAAATCCTCTACACAATTAGTTCATTGGCTGGATATAATATTCAAACTTTAATGTGATGTAGGACCATTGAGATGAACTAATATACTAACACATTCTTAAAAAAATATAATCGATAAAATATATGACATTTGTCACCAAGGTCAAATAATCGACAAACTATTATTTCCTAAAAGTGAACATTTTAACCATGAAATTAAATGGGTAGGTACAAATAACACTAAATAATATATTATATATATTATAATCAATATATATGTATTGTAAAATTCATAGTAAATAATCACACCATTTTTTTGTAATGTAATTTTCTCATTGAGATATACAATATTTTCCAAAATAGAAAAAATTTATTTCTTCTTGATAAATTATTATAATTAATTTTTTAAAACATTATAAATTTCTTATTCTAAAATTAAATACTTTTTGAAAACATCATGTCTTAAATAACATATCTCATTTTTTTATTTGTCCTGTAATTTTTATTTTTAAATGAAAATATAAGAATTTATGATTTTTATTTCAAAATGTATTTTCATTTAATGATTATAGGAATTTATATTATATTTTATATTATTTTTTAAATTTTCACTACATCCAGTTGAATAAATATAATCCATTACTTTTTTATTTAGTAAATTTAATTCTTGAAATTTTAATAATGCATTTTTCTTCTTAAAATTCAATTTTTATAAATAAATTATTTTCATTTCATTTTGCTAGATATATTTTAAAACAATTTCATTACTTTTCTCAATTGATTTCAACAAAATGAATTAAATATATATTATTAAGAGGTATTTTTCAAAAAATGGTTGAATTTAATTTTTACTCAGTTTTCATTTTAAATATAATAAATAATTATCATTGTGGTAATGGTAAATCAGGTATTTATGAATAAACATGAAATTTTAAGGATTATAAATTGAACATAAAATATTCCTTAATTAAATTGGATGTGTTTTGTTCATCCAATTTAATCCATGTATTTAATATATTCAATTTGGTTCCATATTACTCTGATATTTTCCTTTATAATAATTAATTTAAATAAATTTATATAAATTTATCATTCATAATTTTAATAATAATAATATTTTTTGAAATGGATATGTCTAACATATGTTTGTTTCTAAATAATCATTTTAAATATTAATTAATTATTTATTGTAAATTATTTATAATTTTTATTGGTGAAAAAATTACATTTATTTCTCAAGAAAGGTAGACATAAAATATTATTTAATTAATAGAAAAACTAAATCTATTAATTTAAAAATATAAAAATTAACCTTATTGAAAGTAATTATTATTTTCCACAAATTATTCATTAAAATTTAGAATATTAGTTATTTTTTAGTGTATTATATTATAATTCCATTTTTTGTAATATTGTATTGAATGTAAAATTAAATGAATATTTGCAAAAATGACACTAATAATATATAATTTAAAATAATTAAATATAGATTGATTTAAATTTAAAAAAAATATTCATAAAAATTAATTGTATATACCTTTGAATATCAATCATGGTCTATTTTTTCCAAATTTCCTTTCATAGTAAATATTTAGTCTATTAAAGAGTACAAACATGATTATCTTGATAATTTCCTTAAAGGGTTAACATTGTTTGAAAATATATAATGGTAAAAATCATATATAAACATTTCAAAAAATTTACTATATGAATCTTTTTAAACCTATATAAACAAGATTGACTGAATTAATTTTTTTAAGCATTTTTCATATGAAAATTAATTTATATTAATTTAATATTAACAGAAATTCTAAAAGTGTCCCTACCCTCAATTTAAAAAGTGAACCCCTCCCATATTCTCTACACACGTTATGTCTTCTTTTTCATTCAACACCTACATAAATTTATTCCACCCATCATGATGATATAGATTCTTGGTTTGATAAGAAATCCATTCAAGGAAGGCTTTACGTAAAATCATAATGGGGTTTCTAGAATAAATGCTCTAGTTTGTAACCGTGAGTATTTATTTTATCACTACCTCTATTGTAATAATATTTTATTCAATAATGCTAAAATATTATCAATAAATCATCTATTTATTGACATTTTATTATGATTATAGAGTGACTTATATCTATAATATCTTCTATAAAATGGTAAATGAATGCATTAGTCATGTATACAACGAGCAAACACATATAAAACCAATGTAATTCAGTTTTATTCACTGCCTCTCACAACATTATATAATGAAGGATTTAATGTATATATGATGTATTAATGACATGGTTATCATTATTTAAAATTAATATATCATATTGTTTCTTACATATTCCATTAATTTAAATATGATAATTTTATTCACACATACATGTGTATATTCAAATCTACAATGTTATGTTATTTTTCATCAATTAGAAAAATATATAGACTTTATATATAAGTTTATTTAAATAAAAAAATATAATAATTATGAAAAATAGTAAATATGTAAATAATAAATTACACTAACATACATTTCAACCATATCATTAAATATGTGAAACATTACATATGCACAACTGATTGACTCTATGATTGTATCTTAATTCATTTTTCATAACCATATTTCACGGATGATATTTAATGTAAATTATATTTATATATATTATAATTATGTTATGATTATTTTTATACATTCTATTAAATAATGACCCCCTGACCAAATTCAACCATCAGAAGTAATTCTAGATATATGTGATGAGTATCTTCAAAATGTCACATGTGAACATTATTATTCATAACACTTTTAAAGGAGTTAAAACATTAAAATTTTTATCAATGATATTAAAAAACCCATATTTTTATTATTTTTATTTATAATTATTATGCATAATGACCAAAACTCGATGATAGGGCCTCATATCCCACTTTTATTTTCTATGAGACATATTCCATATCCATTATCTGATTCAATTGTGTGATATATATAATTCGCACGATTGATTCTTATAAATATTATTAAGAATATTATTGGTATGGAATAATATATATGACATTATATCATTCATGATATTTTTACAGAGGTATTACTAATTTAATATGTGTTTATCATCTCAAATTATCTTTATTGAGACACATTTTATTATTTGTACATATCTTCTTTTATTAGGTTTACATACAAAACTATTTAAATGCTATATCATAAATTTAATGATCATAATGATACTTAATATTTCATTTCATTTTATTCATATTAAGGATTATGGAACAAAATATTAAAAAATAATTATTGGTTTTATGTTATAATCATGTTTTTTATTACTATTTTTTCTGATGATTCATCTAATGCTATAATTTAAGGATCCATCAAAGATTAAATTTATTCACAATATTCCAAACTATATATTTCTATAAAATAAATTATTTCCTATTATTTTACTCTCTTTTTTAATAAATAGACCGAAATATCATTTTTATATAAAGTTAAATTTATTTCTTTCTTTGATAGAAAATATCTTTTTTCCCATGTTAGTATTTTATAAAAATATTCTCTGTAATGTCATTACAAATAAAAATCATTGATTAAATTTGTTTTCAGTCATTTATTATTTTAATATAAAGGTTTTAAATGTATTATTCATATCATTCTGTTGAAAGTGAAAATTGTAACAATTTTAAATAAAATATGAATGGTATCATTATATTATAATACACATCTTTAATACAACCCTATTTCTGTGGGTTATACTATAATAAAATGAAAAAATTATTTTGAATCAATTTTTTTTCTATGGGTTATTCCTAGATAAAAATTTCATGAATCCTATTTCATTGTGTCATATCCCATCCCCCAGGGCTCATTCCGTAACTACCCCAAGCCCGCCTTTCAAATGATAGGGGCTAGAGACTAGCACCAAAAGGTGTTCTCCCTAAAACTGTGAAGGCATTGCCTTTATAACCTATGAACATGCAACCAATCTCGCAACATGATTCAAACACAAGTAAACTGTATACTAAAAAGAGTGTGTACCATTAGAAAAAAGTGGACTAAATACAATACCAATAAGAAAGTACAATAAAACTAAAAATTACAAGATAACTGAAACTGCTCCAATTAACGCCAACCAAGGATCCTACCTATAGGATTGGTACATCTCTCGAATAGTCGTCTCTGCGTTATTCCTCGTCTAATGTCCACCTCCGAGCTACTTCCACTCCATGTACTCTCGTCTTCAGTCAACACTGTCTTTCATCTACACCAAAGAAAAAATGGTACCAGCATAGCCCATTAATGAGTTAGTATAAAAATACTTAGTAGGGACCCTAATACCCCCGAATGTATCTCAAAATCTACAAAGTAAAAAACCTCAAAGCATGGAAACAACTGGAAAATCTACTTATGAATATACCCATTCATATACCTAAGTAATCAAGTATACCCATCTCATTCTTGAGGAAACATAAGGCCCAAATCCTTATCCAAAGTACAATTGTTCCACGAAGTAATGAAAACTATGAAGGTAACACCACAAAGTTATGTACCACAAAGGCAATTCCAAAATGAAGAATACCCCAAAGGTATCACCACGAAGGTAAGTACCTCAATGGTATACCACACAAAAGAATGCCACAATGGTATCACCATAAATGTAAGAACCAAAAAGGAAAGTCATTCATACGATTAACATAAATGTATAGACTTAGCTCAAACCAGGTATAACATAGGTATGGTAGAAAAGATTTTTCGATGTAACTAATGAATCATCTTACTCTGTTAAGAGGAAGAACCTCGTAGGATCCTAAATTTTCAGACCCACAAAGGGTCCTAGTACAATACAACCACATAGGATCCTAGTATAGTAGACCCCTGTAGGAACCTAGAGTAGTCCCACATGGATTTCTTAGAGTGGATCCAAAATGAACCCTAAAAAACAGACCCATGTAAGAACCCAATGCATAGACCCACATAGGATCCCTTTCTCAGGATACCGCAACTGGAGGGTTCCCACACTAAGCTCGCCTGATTCTTTGAGGGTCCTCTCTTCAAGTTGTAGGTCGATACTCCAACTTCCATGAAGTCCAATTTTGATGTATCCCAATGGACCGCCACACAATAGGGGTCTAAACTGAATAGAAGGTGTGTCAATCAGACACTTGACCTTTATGTTATTGGCCTTTTAGTCTCGAGGGCCCAGTTGTATTCGTGTTCGATCTAACCCAGCGGTAATCCTAACATATCTAAAACTTATGTGCCATATACCAAATGGAGAGTCTCGATTCATGGTTTCCAGCACCATTGATGGTTAGTCAAATGGATGCCCATAGCTCAGGATATGTCAGAAAAGGTGGAAATGGTCGTAATTGGTCTGGGTCAGGTCCGACCAGGTCGGACCTACAAGGCCCGACCCCACCTGGGTTGACCTGACCCAGGTCTCGCCCAATGGGTCTCTCCCACCCTGACTGCACATCTTGACACACGGTGCGACAGACTACAGTGTAGCGGCCCATTGGGCATGGCGGCTGGCCAGGTGGCTAGCCTCTAATGCACGATGCAGTCGCGCAGCACACCGTCACCCGCGACCGGCTCGGCCGGCCGCCCTCCCTTCACTTCCACAACACATGGTCACGACTCCTGCATGTTGGGTAGTGAAAATTCACACATTCATCCCATTCCCGTGTCTGACGAGACCCAACCCTTCAGTAGTGGCATAGTTATGCCTCCGCCATCGTCGCGGCCGGCCGGAGTACAGACCGCCACTCTTGAGTCCCAACGGTGTGGTTTCTCACGTCACCATGAACACCCTGGTGTCCCTTTCGTCATTTAGAAGATTTACGCACTTGTCAAAGTATATCATAATCATTTCAAGCACATCAAAATTCACAAAGGTTGTAGAATGGTGGGGCCATGTTCTTTTTGATCGTTCTCTCTTCATTGGAACGATAGTAATCTGCTTATTTGTTATGGAATCATGATGAATGTCAAGAATGATTAATATGTTTTCAAAATAACAATAAGCCCTAACTTTTAGTTATTTTTAGGTGTCGAGAGATATAAGAAGAATTCGATGATGAATGATGGCATTTGTTGCCTCCGCTAAGTGCTTCTGATCAGATATCAGGGTCAGTTCCTCATTCTTTGTTGGAGCGATGTTCTTCCTTGGAGAAGCATACTTTATTTGTAATGAAAATTTACTCCAATGTTCTCCCCAAAGTACCCTTTTTCATCCATTGCACTCAATGGTGAAGTGGATCCAATATAAATTAAATTATGTTTAACAAATTAATTTACATTGGAAAAAATAAATTTGGCACAATTAATTGTATTGTGTTGGCACAATTAAATGGACTATTCCAAGGGTATTACCTACAACAAAGAGGGTTAAAGGGATCCACACTAGTAGAACTAAAATTAGGGGTTTTCTAGTTCAGGTGGACCCCACCTACATAAGTCATATAGATACGATTCATTAAAAATAAAATAAAACCAGTTTTTTTATTTTATTTTTATTTCCACAAAAAACATAAAAACTAACATTCACCTTCGACATACTACGGTTGAGGTGAAGGTCTCCTTAAGTTAATACTGGTGCTATGAGTTCAATGGTGTCCTTATATTTCAATTACGAGCACTGGTTCAAAAGTAACAAAAACTCGCTCGCACATTTTCTGAACGTACCTAAAAAAGTTCAACAATTGATTATGGGCACACCAGGCCGTGGAATCATGCACTGTAAATTTTCACAGACTCCAAATTTTCCCATATAATTAAAAAAATATTTACATGGAAATTTTAGGTCTTTACATTCTCCATGCCTTAGGAATTTTCATCCTCGGAAGCCACATCACAAAAACTAGGAAAACAAGCATGGGTAATGAGCTTGAATCTCAGCCTCTCACTCCCATGTGTTCTCCTAGAGGATCTTGTGCTGCCAATACACACACACTAAATATATCAAGCACCCAAAATGGACACTCTTCTGTCGATCCTCGATCTCTACTGGATCCTCTGTAAACATCATCCCTTCATCGATTTCCAGCTCGCAGTGGTCAATGACGTGAGATGGGTCATGCACGTATCTCCTCAGTAGGGATACGTAGAAGACGTCATGCACCTGGTGAAACTAAGGTGGAAGAGCATAGTGTTAATACACCTCTCCAACTCTGTTAAGGACCTAAAAGGGTTCGATAAACCTCAGATATAACTTGCCACCCTAACCAAATCTCCAAAAATCTCGTCAGGGTTAGACCCATAGAAAGACGTGGGCACCCTCCTCGAAGTCCAGAGGTCACCATCTATTGTAATCATAAACATTATGCCTACTCTGTGATGTCTTCATCTGCTCCTGGATGGTCTGAACCTTCTCTGTGGTAGCTCGTACTTTATCTGGTTCCATGAGTACTGATTCCCCTGGGTCGGTCCTGCACAAAGTCGATCTACAAGGTCGGCTGTATAGAGCCTCAAATAGTGTCATCCCAATGGTGGAGTGATAGCTGTTGTTCTATGAAATCTCTACTAAGGGAAACTAATCCTCCTAGATATGACCGAAATCAAGGAAGCAAGCATCTACCGTGTCCTCAATGGTCTGAATGGAATGCTCAGTCTGGCCATCTATCTATGGATGGAAGGTGGTGATCAAATGAAGCTGTATCCTGAAAGCCTTATGCAACCCCTTCCATAGTTGGTAAGTGAAACATGTGTCATGATCAGAGATAATTGTCGAGGTAACTCCATGTAGCCACACAATCTCCTGATCATAGAAGCATACCATTCTCTATACATAACCCTGCTCTCTGATCGGTAGGATGTGGGCCGACATAGTGAGTCAGTGGATGATCAACCAGATATAATCATAACCCCTAGATGTACAAGGAGGTCTGTTCACGAAGTCCATGGATATACCATCAAACCTCCACTCTGGGACCTCTAAATGATGAACTATAACTGTTGGTAACTGATTCTCCGCCTTCACTTGCTGACAAGTGAGGCATTGATAGACAAACATTTCTACTATATTCTTAATTCCATGCCACCAGTGCTGTCATTGGAGGTCCTTGTATATCTTTAGCACTCATGGATGAACCGATATATGGGATGTGTGGTACTCCCTCAACACTTTCTCATGATGAAAAACTAGTACCATGGTACATCATCTGAAAAGGATGACGTGCTCCCCTCATTATGAAAATCAATCAGGTTCCAGTCCTATGGATATTTGAGCACACCAAGCCTCGCAGTCAGTGTCCCCAAATTGTGCCTCCTTGACTCACTGATGAAGTGGGGGAGTGAATGAAAGGGATTGAAGGAAATATGCTCTATCCCGATCCCCAAAGGATATTTGAAAAGGGGATAGCTGCTCGGTCACCTCACCGTGAAGCTATATACTAGATCTCCTACTTAGTGCATCTACTACTTTATTCCCATTCCTATGAGTATAGACTATCTCGAAGTCAGAGTCCTGGAGGCACTCACGTAATTTTCATTGTCTCGGGTTATGGTTCTTCTAAGAGAAGATTTTCCTAAGACTCTTGTGATCAGAGTAAACTGTAAAACACTCGCCCATCAAGTAATGTCACCACATATTCAAGGGGAAGACCACAACTGCAAAATTCAGTTCATGGGTAGCATAGTTCTTCCCATGTTGTCTCACCTCTTGATAACCATATAAATTAATTTCTCTCTCCTGCATGAGGACACATCCGAGCATGGTCCCTAATGTGTCGTAGTAGACTACATACCCAACACCCTTCTCCGGAAGCCTCAAGTTGGGGGCACTAGTAAACCTCTACCTCAGCTCATGAAAACTCTACTGGAATCTCTCTGAACACACAAAGGGACTACCCTTCTTCATCAACACTAATAAAGGTGGTTCCACTCTGGGGAAATCTGGCACAAACCGTCCGTAGTATCCTTCCAAACCTAGGAAACATCAAACCTCTATCACACTCTTAGGTGTCTCCCATGAATGTACCGCCTCAATATTTGCTTGATCCACTACTATCCCTACCTCTAATATGACATGTCCTAGGAAGTTAACCTCTCAGATCGAGAACTGGCACTTCAAGAGCATTCCATAGAGCTGGTGCTCTCGAACTGTGTCTGGAACTGTCTATAAAAATTAGGCATGATACTCATCAGTAGATGAGTAGATCAGAATGTTTTCGATGAAGAATACTAAAAAGCAATAATTTTATGGCTGAAATATCCTGTTCATGAGTCCCAAAAACACTTCTAGAGCGTTGGTCATGCTGAATGGAATAACCAAGAACTCGTAGTGTCCATACAGAAATCTGAAATCCAACTTCTGCACATCCTTGTCTCGGACTCTGAGTTAGAGAAAACATGATCTGAGGTCTATCTTCAAGAACCATTATGCTCTCTTTAGCTGATCAAAGAGGTATTCAATCCTCGAGAGTGGGAACTTGTTCCTCACGGTCACCTAGTTGAGGCGCCGATAGTCATCACAAAGTCTCAATCTCCCATCCACATTCCGGGAAAACAAAATCAGGGATGCCCAAGGAGAAACACTGGGCCTAATAAACCCCTTTTCCTATAAGACATGCATATACACCAACATCTCATGATGTTCCATAGAATCCATCCTATACATCGGTGTATATATATGTGTCATCTTGGCGTACAAATCAATGTAAAAGTCCACATCTCCTCGAGAAGGTAGACACGGAACATCATCAGGGATAACATACGTGTACTAGTCCACCTCTATAGGATAGCTCATACACTCCACATCAACCGCATCTAGGGTAAGGCTAGCCAATTGATGAGTGATTCGCTACACTCTCCACTGGGTGAGTCCATCCTGTGATTCATAGGCTCCTTTCTTGCCATTGAAGGTAAACCGGTTCACATCCATGTTGACACATAACACTTTTCTCCTAATAAAGTAAATATGAGAATAGACAATAGATAACCAGTCAATACCCAAGATGATGTCGAATGGCCTTGAAGCCGCTACTATGAGATCCCAAATGAATCTCTCACCTGCTAGAGTAATCTCCCACAGCTGACTCCAGTGTTTAATCGTCGAATTCTATCCAGTAAGAGTCTCTAGCCATAAGGATTGAGCCAACGGCTCCACCGGAATCTCTGAGCTCCGAACGAGAGAAGTGGAAATAAAATAATGATTGGAACCTATGACTATAATTACTAAAGATAAGGTGGACTAGAGAGAGATTGTAACTCCAATAATTTCTGGAGAAATGTGGTCGTACGCCTCAAATACCTCAAGATGAGACCGCCTCTATCCTTCTGCGCCCTTTGGTTGATGTGGACCACCTGGTGGTGGTGGCGGTAACATCTAAAATCATCACCCACTACCAGGTGCACGACCAGCTCCTCTCCCACGTCTTCCAGCTCCCGGAGGACCTCCCCGATCAAACATCGGTCCTTGACTATGTGGTCCTAAAACCATATTCTGATCATATGTATGGCGGGTCAGGAAGTCACGATCCACGTGACCTTTCCCACCCATTGCGTAAAACTACCTGCTCCTCGCATGAATGGAATTGTTTCTAGTGCCTTGTAAAACCGACCCTGAATACTACGGTCGTCCACCAGTTGGTCTATGCATCTTGGACCTCTATGAAATCATCCAGATTCCTTCTGCAAATGAATCTACTATGTGACGCCTGGCGTTAGGTCTCACTGCTTGTGACTGCTCAGCAAGAAAACTCTCCACTACGAGGGATCGTTCTAACACCCCCACCTGTGTCAGGATGCTAATAGAAATCCTTGAATCCCTGATATCCTACCTGGGTCCCACCACAAAGGTCGGAGACCTAAAGAACGGGTCTTGCACCATATCAATGGAGTAGTGTGAGAGGGCGGTGAACCTCGCTAAGTATTGTGCCACAGTCATGCTATAATGATGCAGATTAAGAAGCTCTTGTATGTGCATAGTGTGAAGGGTTGCTGGGAAAAAAACTGCTCAAAACAGGCTCCCAATGTATGTCAAGAGAAGTGTCACCTTGTCATGAACCTGGAGCGTCATGCTCCACCATCTGCCTACTACTGCATACAGACGACTGGCGACAACGATCACCTTGAGATCTACTAGTGTCCCTACGAGTCAGAAAACTCATACCACGATCTCCAACCAATCCTCAACAAGATGTGGGTCCGTCTAACCTCTAAACCTGAGTGGCCTCTGGCACTGGAACTTGTTTAATGCGTTGAAGCGGCATGCACTCTCTGCTTCTAGGGCTGGTGGAATTGGGGGCCCAACGGGTAATGGTTCTGCGGGTTCCTCCGCTGGTGCCTCTACTGATGGAGGGCCATGCACTGAGGCCTCGTCACTCTGTGGGCTATTATCGCATACTATTCCTGAAACCCTAGCTTGTTGTTTGTGTAGAGGCATCCGTTATGGAAACATGTGTGCCATGATCAATAAGATATACCTGGTGAGATGACTCAAAAATTATCGCAAAGAAAAGGTTTTAAAACACACACACAATCAGTATTTTCATGCACTAAGACAGAAATCAGAAGACAGGGTCCTGGTGTATGGATAGGTCGGCACCCACACTAATAGTGGATTACCTAAAATGATAACCAAACTCACTAAACTTAACACTATTGTTGTTAAAAAATAATTAGAGCCCAATTTTGTATGGTAGAACCAACTTCTCGTATAACAATTTTTCACGACCTGTCCCCTGGGGTCGGGTCCGTGACTACCCCAAACTCGCCTTCCATAGGCCAGGGGCTGCTGACAAGCACTGAAATGCATATTACCTAAAAATGGGAAGACATTGACTTTATATGCAATAATCACACAACCATGCTCACATAATGATACGAACACACATAAAATATATAGAAAAAACAGTGTGTATGGTAAGAATAAGGGGCCAGAATACATGCCCAACTAGAATGTACAAGAAAAATGAAAAGTACGAGAAAACTGAAACAGCTCATATGAACGCCCACCAAGGATCCTACCTGTCAGGTAGTACAACTCCTGAATGGTCGTCTCTACTATATTCCTTGCCTAATTTCCACCTTTGAGCTACCTCTAGTCCTGGTACTCTCATCCTTAGTCAGCGATGTCCTTCATCTAGACCAAACAACACCTGGTGTGGGAATAGCCCGTGTTGGGGTGAGTATAACGATACGCAGTAGGGTCCCCAAAACCACCAATGGTCTCTCAAAATCCCAAAATGATAATCCAAAAAACATGTAAACAACTTACAACCCAACTTATGTATATGCCTATACATATATATAAGTTATCAAGTATAGCTATCTCATTCCTGAGGAAACACAAGGCTCAAATCCTTAGCCAATGTACAAATGTTAAACGAAAGAAACAATACTATGATGGTAACACCACAAAGATAAGTACAGGAATGGTAACACCACAGAGAAGAATACCACAAAGGTACCACCACGAAGATATGTATGAAAAAGGTACGCCACACAGAAAAATTCCCCAAAGGTATCACCACAAAGGTATGTACCACAATGGTATGCCAAATAGAAGATTACCACAAAAGGATAAACACTACTCACACCAGGTATAACATTTTTATGGTAGCAAATATGATTAGATGTAACTATTGAATCATCTTTCTCTACTAAGAGGTAGACCCCCATAGGATCCTAAACTATTAGACCCACATAGTTTCCTAGTATAGCAGACCCATGTAAGATCATAATATAGTAGACCCACATAGGATCCTAGAGTACTCTAATGTGGAATTTCTATAGAAGATCCAAGTGGGACCCTCTAACAGAGACCCACGTAGGATCCCAATGCATAGACCCACATATGATGCATTTTTCATGATACTTCCAGTTACAGGGTTCCCGCAATTAGCACGCTTGATTCTGGTAGAGTTCTCTCTTCAAGAAATAGGTAGATAATCCAACTAAATAGAAGTCCCATAGATTAGTATCCCAATAAAATGCAACACAATAGGGGTTTCAATGAATCAGACGGTGCGCCAATCAGACGCCTAGTCATCAAGTTATTGGAATTTTAGTCCCGAGGTCCTGGTTGGATCCATGTTTGATCTAACTTGGACGTAACCCAACCTTATACAAAACACATGTGGGGTATACCAATATGTCCGTCTCGATCTCATGTTTCAGGAGATGCAGATGGTTCATCAAACGGATGCCCGTAGATCATGATATGTCTGAAAAAGTGGAAAGGTTTGTAAGTGGTCTGTGTCTAGTCTAACCAAGTCGGACCGACACGACACGGCCCACCATGTCTATCCCGGCCCACAGGGTGGCTCACGGTGTGGTGGCCTACGATTGGGCGGCCCACTGTGCGTTGGCCCACTGGGCTCATCGGCTATCCTGATGGCCAGCCTCCTCCGTGGCGCGGTCCCTCTTCTCACCATCACCTATGACCGGCTCGGCCGGCCACCCTCCCTTCACCCCTGCGGCAGAAGGCCACTAATCCTGCAGACTGGGAGGCGTAGACACACGACTCAGTCTCCTTCGTGCGGCCAGCTGAAGTGTCGGCCACCACCCTTTCTCAGCAGCGACCGAATGGCGGTGACCCTTTTATGGCAGCGTTCTCGCGCCACAGCCTTCGTCGATGGTAGCATGAGTGTTGCCTGCCTCTACCGTGTCCCACAGGTGATGTTCCTCTAGTCACTGGGAGTGCCCTGGTGTCATGTTCCTCATTGAAAATATTTTCTCACTTGTCTTGATATGTATCCATCCTTTCCATCCCATCAAAATTTACAATGTTTATGGAGAGGTCGGGCCGTGTTGGTTTGGCTCGTCTCTCCGCGTTATAAAGATTACAATTATATTATTTATTCTTGAATCATATAGAACATCTACAATGGGTAAGGGATATTCAAAAAAACAAAAAACCCTACCTGGACGTTTTTTGGTGGTGTCAAGATATAGAAGATGAAATCATTGAATAATGTCGGTGTTCGTTGCCCCCACTAGGTGCTTCCGATCCGGGTCCGGGGTTGGTTCCTCATTCTTCGTTGGAGAGGCGTTCTTTGTTGGAGAATCGTTCTTCATTAGAGATGAAGATATCCTCCAATGTTCTCACCCAATTCCCCTTTTCCAAAAAAATGCTCTCAAAGGTGATGGGGAGAAAATAAAAATTAAATTATGTTTAAAAAATTAATTTACATTGGATGAAATAAATATGGAATAATTAATTTTATTGCTTTGGCACAATTAAATGGGAGGATTCCAAGGGCCTTTTTCACATTAAAGAGGGTTCAGATGGTCCCTGCAATTAGAATTCAAATTCAGGGTTCTCTAGTTCGGGTGGTCCCTACCTCTATAACTCATATAGAGAGGTTTCATTAAAAATAAAATAAAACATGGTCTTCTATTTTATTTTTATTTTCACTAATGTCACGAAAACATACATTCACCCTCTACCTACAATAGTCTATGTTAAGGTCTCCATAAAAAAATACCAAAACTGCGAGTTCAATGGTGTCTTATAATTTCCATTCCGCGCACCGGTTCAAAAGTTTCAAAAACCTGCACGCATGTTTACTGAATGTGTAACGACCGAAACATTCATAATGGAAATCCCTGATGATCTAATTTAATTTTCCTTTATGTAAAATGTTTATATAAAATGTCAACTTCTTGGGTTTTACTTTATGAATTGTGACTGTTGCTAATATAGACGTTGAAAAGTGATCACATGATTAATAAAAATATAGGGTTTTAACAAATCCAAATTTTCCAAGACAAATGAACCAATGGCCTCATCCAGTAGACGTGCCCCATATGAAGCCCATTTTTCATAGCTCGAAAAAGAGTTTGTTTTTCTGGGATTCACTCTTGACCATGCCAAAGCCAAGAATGAATACGCTAAGCTTGAGTGGGAGAACCTATGAGGGAAATGGAAGTTGATAGATATTACCACCGGAGCTATGTTATCTGAACCACTCCAAGAGTCGGTCCTCATCACACACCTTACTCTTCGATAATATGGGGGTGTTATAAGGGGTTATATAAAAAGAACCTAGTAAAATAGTTATGTATATTATTTTTGTATATAATAATGAATAAAATATAATTTTATTATTGTTACCTTGTAAATTGTTTTTTAATGCTCAAATATTATTTTTAGTTAAATTTCAACTAAGAAATGTATTTTGATGAATTAATGGATTTTTGAATTAAATAATACTTTAATAACTTATTATTATTATTTTTAAATTAATTTTTATTAAATATAAATGATCATATAATTATATGAATGCAATTTTAATATTTATTATGGTTTGAAAACCATTTTTGTGAAAACCCGTGAATTTTCGATAAATATAATTTTTTTATTTTAAAAGTGAAAATTAACATATTAATAAAATTCTGTAGATAAAATCAATATTATTTCTCAAATCAATACATCGAAATTATCCAATGGATAATTTTTCATAATTTTCAAAGACAGTAAAATTTTTGGGTAAAAATTAAATATCGTTTAAGTATTTAATGTGTTTTATGACATCATAATAACCCAATAGTGATGTAATAAAATACGATAAGATTTATGATCAGCCAATATATGTTTTAACATTAAAATAATTTGGTTTTGGGTTTTTTTGACTTATTTTACAAATAATTAATGTACTCTTCAAAACTTATTAAAGATCTAGTATTTTTAAATTGTTTTCCTTGGGTGTGTGACTCACCTACACATAATTAACCCAATTATTTTAAGAATATCAGACTTTATACTTATAAAATATTTTATTCCACTACCATTTTCCAAATACCATGGGAATTAACCATGTTCTTGTTTTTGGTTTGGATAAGTTTAATGTGAGGTGTCCCAAACAAAAATAATAATGAACTCCCTCATCATTCCAATATAAACCCACCCATGATCCCACTTTCCCCTCAATCAAAGCCTTTCTAATCCTTCCATACTATTTCATATTATCTCTACAAGCCTCCCATGGTGTCCCATGCTCACAAGAGACCTCTCGCAAGCCTCTCTCATTCCATTGGAAGAACACTTCTATGTAAGGGTTTTTTCATCCATTCTCATTTTGTCCAATTTTCTTAATTTTGTTATTCCATTTTAATTTCAATTATAAATGTTGGGGTATGATTTGGAACCTCCCCCAGACATCCCAATTTCTATTTTAATAATGGGATATCCCTTTATATCTCATTAAGTGCCTCCCATTTACACCAATTAATATGCAGGAAAGCCTAATGGAAATTCTCGCTCGTCTTTTATATTCAAGCAATTCTATTGTATCATGACTCTAAATTTTATTAAAATTCTTGGGAAATGTATCTATATGACCCAAATACTGTCCATTTCATGTAAATATGATGAGAAACCCCTTTCCCTCTCATCAACCATTTTTATGAATTCTTGCATCACTCCGTTACGCTGCCGAAATTGCACCGATTTTCCAAGCCATTGTCCTTGTGTAGTGAATACACTGCCAATTTCTCTATCATGGGCATTCAAAATTATGAACATTTAATTATTGATTATAATGTTTCATGTATGAATTCAAAATTCCATTATCATGGAATAAAATATATTTTTTTATGAATCCATGTTATATGATCCATGTGGCAATATGAGGCATGAAATAAAATGGTTAATAAGGGTGTGCCCTTATAGTGCTACAATGGAATGGGTAATGTATTGTATCATGATACGTCATGTTCAGTTGATTTTTACTCATTCAAGTTTAAGTGAAATGTGGTTTTACTCGTTCTTCATGTGCAGTGAGGATTTAGTCATACTTCATGTGCAATGAGCCTTGGCTCATGCTAATTCCTTGTTAAGTATTATTGCCACATTTCCATGTTATGATTATCATGATTTATCATACCTTTATGTTTATGGTTCTCTTGTGCTCTATTGATATTCCTATTGTCTAACATTTATTGTATTACTCATGTTATTCTATGATTATCCCCTTACTAGTCTTTATAGCTCACCCTTCTTATGCATGTCGTCAGGTTTTACCATGCAATGCAATGTATGTGGGAATGTAGTGGTCATGTAAAGGTATTTTTCAATAAAGATGTTTTTTTCAAGTTATATGTGGTTATATAATGATCCTAATCCCCTAATACACTATACCTCTCAATCTTCTTTGTTGTATCATGTGATGTTTATGTAATAAATTATGTCTAATTGTGTAATAAAAGATCCGTGTTGTCATTGTTGGTATCTGAGGATAGGTTTAGTTTTTTTTGGGATTATGATTATAAATCTCAAGTAAAGATTTATGAAAAGACATTGTATAATAAAAAAAACCCTATGTTTTGGTGAGTATTGAGTATGTGGTTTATCAAGAAAATACATCCCTCTCTGGATACGAGCAGGTAGAGGCAGCTCTGGAACATATGTATCTTTGGGGTAAAACCCAAAAACACCATATTGTGCTAGAATCAAATGGGAACTGGTGTACGACAATGGGTCTTCATGCCCTCTTGGTTACGAAACTCCCTAGGGATATGCTTTGGTAAATTCAAAATCTTAGTATGAACCATTATAAACGGGCAAAAAAATTCCCTGAGAATATATGTTAAAGAGAAGATCATGGATAATATAGACTAAAGCCAATAGATTCATTTGTTATGAAAATAAAATATATTTATACATCATCAGTTTTTCCTTGTATTACCCTTTATTTGGTACCCCTAACTTTCATTGTATTCCAGCCAATGTCCAGTAATGGGAGGATTCAGGCTAAAAACTGACGTGAAGATCAATTTGATGACTGTACTAATGAGATTCCCAATATAATGGGAGCGGGAATCACAATATTTTTCATGATTATCTCTCAGATAACTCAATATTTGAAAATAAAAATTGGTCAAGAGGAACGTTCAACCCCCCCCCCCCCAAGAATGAACAAGTTGCTATCTATAGATTCATGAGAGAAAAGCCTCCAACTTTTAATGGATCATCTGATCCCTCAATCCATGAACAATAGATCAAATCCATTGAGAATATCTTCTCCATTCTTAAATGTTATGAACAAGAGAGGGTTCTCCCAGCTTCTTATCGTATGGAAGGTGAAGCTGATCAATGGTGGATGTCGATCGAAAATAAAAAGCATGAGGAGGAGATCGAGTTGTTGGAATAGAAGGATTTCTAGAAGAAGTTTTTCATTAAATATTTTTCATTCCTCCTCTAGATTAATATGATAAGGGAATTCATTAAACTCAAGAAAAAAGACGACGAATATATTGGAGTGTATGAGGAAAACATCAAAACTCTTGAACAATACACTTTTGGCTTTGTCATTACCCTAGAATGCATGGTTGTCCACTTCATTGGTAGGTTGAAACCTAGCCTCTGGGAAGCGCTGGAGATCCGTGACATCGACAGTTGTGAGCAAATTTTCTGATGTGCACTCAAGGATGAAATAGAGATCGAATAATCTCAGGGGTATCATGTGGATAAGAAGCATAAGGTAGACTTCAATGTTGGCGGTCCGATAGATAAATCCAACGGTGATAAGAAGATCCAGCACCCCAATTGCCAAAGGTTTCGAATGAAGAACCCTAGAAATTTCATGAAGGGGGTGAGGAAGTGCTTTAGGTGTGGAAGAGAAGGGCAATAAGCTATTAACTATTGGCACGAAAGAACGATGACTATGAAAGAGGAAAGGAACACTCCGTTCGAGCATCAATGCATAGTTCATTGCATCTACTGCAAAGAACCATGGCATCTTAAAAATCATTTCCCTAAGGCAAGGGTTTTTGGAGGCAACCTAAAACTGCCATGGAAGAAAGGGAGGGCTTTTTCCATCTCTACTTCCAAAGTTAACGTCGACATTTAGGTGGTGAAAAATACACTTTTTATTTATTCAAGAATATCAAACTTACTTTTTTATTCAGGTTCTGTGCATTCTTTTATATCTTGAAAGTTTAGTAGAACAATCCCATCACCACCACAAATCATTGAAGT
Source organism: Viscum album (assembly GCA_963277665.1). NCBI lineage: Eukaryota > Viridiplantae > Streptophyta > Magnoliopsida > Santalales > Viscaceae > Viscum > Viscum album. The sequence continues at coordinate 204,075 of CAUJRU010000781.1, forward strand.
GAATATGTCGGTGAGTATGGAAAATGAGACAATCCTTGAATCCCATGAATATAACTCATCCCCTGTCATAATCTATGGATTAAACTTCACGGTGACCCTCGTAATACTCCCTTTGGTGTAATTTTATGAAATTCATGGAATGGATTGTATTTTATTATATAGAGCGAACATAAATTTTCGTGACAGGAAAATCACACTCCATATAGTGAACCGACCCCCAATTATTTACAAGTGCATGGAGGAAGATGAATCTTCTTTAGTTCATTCATCTAAAGTGTGGAAATTACTTCACTATGAGCACACGTATCTGGATCAGATGATTGTGTCTATGGAGGCATCAAACCTAGGGGGCATGCTAATTGTGAGGGAATTCACTAATGTTTTTCCTAAGGAATTACATGGTCTTCCTCCTAGAAGAGATATTGAATTCTAAATTTATCGTTTGCCTGGGGTGTTACCAATATCCAAGACTCCCTATAGAATGGATGTTGTGGAGCTTGAGAATATGATAAAACAACTATAAGAGAATATGGATAAAAGGTTAATACACCCATGTGCTTCTCCATGCGGTGCACCAGTCCTCTTCTTCAAGAATATTGATGGGTCAATGCACCTTTGCATTGATTTTCGTGAGCATAAAAAATCATGATAAAGAACAATTATCCAATACCATGAATAGATGATATGTTTGATCAGTTGTGTGGAGAAGAATACATCTCCAGGGTGGATTTTCGGTCACGATACTATCAAGTAAGGGTGAAGAAGGAAGATATCCCCAGGAATGGTTTTTGTACAAGATATCGGCACCACGAATTCATATTAATTCCTTTTAGAATCACTAATGATATATAAATATTCACAGAAATGATAAATATAGTTTTTATATATTACATTGACAAATTTTTGGTAGTCTTTGTAGATGATATTCTGATATACTCCAAAATCAAGGTGGATCATGAAGAGCATCTGAGAACTATACTAGAGACCTTGTGGAAGGAGAACCTCTATTCAATGTACAACAATTGTGAGTTCTGGTTGAAGTAGGTGTCATTCTTGTGCCATATCATCCCATGAAATGGGATATATGTGCATCCCTCCAAAACTGTTGTAATTGAGGGATGTCCAAGGCCAACATCAGAAACAGATATCTGTAGCATCATGGGGATAGCTAAATATTATCGATGATTTGTGAGAAATTTCTCATGATTGTCCAAACCTCTTACCAAGATAACTCGAAAGGGAGTAAAGTTTTCATGGAGATATGAATGCAAAGAATGATTCAAGGTGTTGAAAAATAGGCTTATCACTGCGCCCATTCTCAATTTACCCACATGTGGAGAACATTTTGTGGTATTACATGATGCTTCAAGGAAGTATATGGGATGTGTGTTGATGAAAAATTACAAATTCATTGACTATTATTTAAGGAAATTGAATGTTCATGAATAGAACTATCCAACACATGACCTTGAGTTGGTGGTCATGATATTCGCTTTGAATATTTGGTGGAATAATCTATTTGGGGAGAAATGTGACATATATATGGACCACAAAAGCCTCAAGTATATATTCACTCAGAAAGAGTTGAACATGCAACAATGAAGATGATTAGAGATGATAAAAGACTATGACTAATCAATCCATTTCCACCCTACAAAATAAAACAAGGTGGCGGATTCCCTAAGTAGAAAGGACCCATCGATTCTATCATTGATGAGAATTGAAAAGGATCCAATCTTATTAGATTTGATGAATATAAACATGGGAATCATAATGACGGGAAATTCATCAATCCTTTCTCAAATGATTTCTCAACCATCACTTTTTGGAAGGATAAAAGATGCTCTAAAAGATGATTTGGGAATTCCAGAAAAAGTGGATGCTATTGAGAAAGGAAAATCCTAGAAGTTTAATGTCAATGAAGAAGAAATTGTGAGATTTGGAAAAAGACAATATGTTCCATCCAGTCTGGAGTTGAAGAATAAAATTTAGTATGATGCACATAGTTCAAATTTCTCTAATCACCGCGGAAAAACAGAGATGTATCGAGATCTTTGAGAGAATTATTGGTGGGATAATATGATAAAGGAGATCGATGAATATACATTAATGTGCCTGGTGGGTTAGCAAGTGAAGGTAGAGAGGCAGTAGTGTTATGGGATGATGCAACTATTGCCCATACCAGAATGGAAATGAGAGAACATCACCATGTACATTGTCACCATACATCTGATGAAATCCAAAGAAAACAATGCCATTTGGGTTGTTATGGACCATATTACAAAGGCTGCACACTTCATTGCTATTCGAGAGGATTTATCATTGGATCAACTGGAATAGATATATATAATGGAAGTGGTAAGGATGCATTGAGTAACACTATATATTGTGTCTGATCGAGATCCATGATTCACCTCTATGTTTTGGAAGAGTCTTCATCATGATCTGAATACTTCACTGAACCTGAGTACAGCTTATCATCCTCAAACTATTTTCCAATCGAACAGACTATCCAAACACATGAGGACATGTTGAGAGTGTGTTCAATGGACATTAAAATAGGATGGGATGAACATATTCTTCTCGTTGAGTTCTCTTATAATAATAATTTCCACTGGAGCATCCAAATGGAACCAAATGAGGCCCTTTATGGGAAAAGGTGCAGAACCCCAGCGTGTTGGGATGAGCTCTATGAGCGTAAGTAGTATGGACCAGAAATGGTTGAAGAAATGGTGGAGAAGGTGAAAACCATTCAGAATCATATCAAGGCATCCCAGATTCGAAAGAAGAGTTATGAAGTTAACTCTCGACGAGACCTTGATTTAAAAGTTGGATAAATGGTATTTCAACACATATCTTCATAGATGAAGGTCATGATGTTTGGAAGGAAAGGGAAGTTAAGTCTAAGGTACATCGTCCCCTTAGAGACTCTTGATCGTGTTGGGGATGTGTCCAATCGACTAGAACATTCACCAACCATGGCCAAAGTAAATTATGTCGTTCATGTATCCCTCTCAAAGAAGTACATACTGTGCCCTTCCTATTTACTCTCATCAAAGGTGTTACTGTTAGAGGATGATCTTTCTTATGAGGAGAAAACAGTGAAGATATTAGATTTTAGAGAAAAAGTTATATGAAATAAGATAATTACCCACATCAAGTTGTTGTGGGGAAACCATAATTTTGAAGATGATATGTGGGAATTAGAGGAAATGATGTAGTAGAGTGACCCAAATCTGTTTTAGTGTGGGAAAAAAATTTGAGGGCCAAAAGTTTTTAAGGGGGGAATATTGTAATGACCCAAACATTCATTAATTGAAATCCCTCTTGATCTAATTAAATGTCTCTTTATGTAAAATTTTTATATGAAATGTCAACTTCTTTGGTTTTATTTTAAAATTTGTGACTATTCGTAATATAGTCATTGAACACCGATCACATGATTAGTATAAATATAGGGTTTCAACAAATCCAAATTTACATAGTCAAATGAAGTGATGGCCCCATCCATTAGACATTCCCCATATGAAGCCCATTTTCCAGATCTCAGAATGGAGGTTGCATCTTAGGGATTTTCTCTTGACAAATCCCAATCCTAGCTTGAATATGCTAAGCACGAGCAGAACCCCCTACGAGAGAAATGGATGTTGATAGAGATTACCACAAGAGCAATGTTATCCAAGCCACCCCAAGAGCGTGTCACAATCATACACCTTAATCATCTATCTTATGTGCGTGTTATGTGGGTTTATGTAACAATACTCATGTACTATGGTTATGTACATTATTTTTTTATATAATAATGAATATTCTTTCATTTTATTATGGTTACCTTGTAAAATGTTTTTTAAATCTCAAATAGAATTTTTAGTTAATGATCTCTATGAAATCTATTTTGTTGAATTAATGGATTTATTAAATAAATAATATTTTAATAAAATATTATTATTATTATTAAATTACGTATTATTAAATATATGTAATCTCACAATTTTATGAATGCAACTATAAATTTTATTAAGGATTGAAAGCCATTTTTTTCAAAACCCGTGAATTTTCGATAAATTTTAGTCTTTATTTAAAAGTTAAAATTAACATATTTAAAAATTAAATAGATAAAATAAATATTATTTATGGAAACCGGATGTCAAAATTATTCAACAGTGAATTTTTCATAATTTTATGAGACAGTCAAAGTTTTGGGTAAAAATAAAATATTGTTTAAATATATAATGTGTTTTATGACATCATAATGACCCAATAGTGATATAATAAAATACTATAAGCTTTATGTTCGACAAATATATGTTTTACCATTAAACTAATTTGGTATTAGGTTTGTTTGACTTATTTTAAAATGCATTAAAGGCCACTTCCAGACATACTAAACATCTTGTCTTTTTAAATTGTTTTACATGGGAGTGTGACTCACCTCCACATAAACAACACCACTATTTTAAGAATATCAGACTTTGGACGTATAAAATATTGTATTAAAATTTTCATTGGAAATAAACATGGGCAAAAACCATGAGTTGGTTTGTGGTCTGGATTAATTTAATGTGAGGTGTCCCAAGCCTGAATAATAAAGAATTCCCTCACCTTTCCTATATAAACCCACCCACGCTCACACTTCCTCCTAATCAATGATTTTTATGTTCGTCCAAACTCTTCCCTACTCTACATTTAATCCTCCAAAAGTTCCCCATTCTCCTAAAAATCCTCTCTCAAGCCTCTCTCGAGCCTTTGGAAGCACACTTCCTAGTAAGGGTTTTTCTTTGTTTCTCAATTTTGTCCAATGTTCTTAATGTTTTTATGCCCTATTAATTTCAATTATAAATGTTTTGGTATGGTTTCTATCCACACTCATACTATACTATTTATGTTTGAATGATGGTAGACCCCTTTTTCTCTCATTAAATTCCTCCCATGTATATCTGTTACTATGACAAAATTCTGAAAGTAAATTCTCTAACCTCTTTTACATTCAAGCAATTATTTTGTATCATGTCTCTATATTCCATTTAAAATTATGGGAAATTTATCTATATTACACCCTTACTATCAATTTCATGACATATTATTATACACCCCTTTCTCTCTCATTGACCATATTTATGAATTCATGTCTTACACTGTTACGCTGTCGAAATTCCAACGATTTTCCAAGCCAATGAAATTGGGTATTGAATACCATGCCCATTTTTCTTCATAGATATTCAACTTTATTCACGTTTAAATAATGGTTATAAATATTCTTGTATTAATTCCACATTCCATTATCATGAAATAAATGATTATGTTTTATGAATCTTGTTTATATGATCCATGTGGCACACTTATGCATGAAATAAAATGTTTCTAAATGGTGCACCCTAATAGCGCTCCAATGCATTGGGTAATGTATAGTATCATGACATGTCATGTGCAATGGGTTTTTAATCATTATAATTCATGTGAAATGAGGTTTTACTTGTTCTTTATGTGTAATGAGGATTTAATCATGCTCCATGTGCAATGATCCTTGGCACATGCTAATTCCTTGTTTAGTGTTGTTGCCATATTTCCATGTTATGATTTTCATTCTTTATCATGACTTTATGTTTATGATTATCTTGTGATCTACTAATATTCCTATTGTCTAACATGTAATTTATTCCTCGTTTTATTCCATTATTATTCCATTACTGGGCTTTATAAGTCACTCTTTTTTCATGCATGTCCCCAGGTTATCCAATGAAATGCTATGTACGAGGGAATATAATGGTCATGTAAAGGTTGTTTTCCGTAAAGATATAGGTTTTCATGTATTAAGTGGTTATGTAATGATCTTATGCCCCAAATAAACTATACCACAAGATATTCTTTGTTGAATCAAGTGAAGTTTATTTAATAAATTATGTTTAATTGTGTAATAAATGATTAGGGTTTTCAATGAATATACCTAAAAGAAGTTTTGAAATTGATTTTGGGCACACTAGCCCTCGGAATCACACGCCATCAACTTTTGTGGAGTCATATTATTCTCATATAATTAAAAAAAATTACATAGAAATTATGGGTCTTTACACATTATCATATAGTTGGTTGTGTTTGATGATTTATGATACTATTTTCCACGTAATTTTTTTTGTTTTATTTTGTAACTGGACCTAAAATTATATAACCCTCCAATGCATTGATCAATGATGGACATCCCATGATCTAAACAATAATACAATGAGTAGTAAACCTAGTTCAGTTTGGTACTCTTTCTAATAAGAGAGCCCTGGGGGTTAAACCTTCACTAATTTGATGGTTTGTGGAGAGAACCAAACCCCCTATGATAATAATTGAAATGTTCCTTGACATCTAAAAAATTTATTAGATGTTATTATGTGTAGAAAAACATATTAATTATGATAATGTTTTCATAAAATATCAGGTTCTTTGATTACATTGTGATTAATGTCATATAAGACTCTAATAATTATTTCGTCATCCAATATTATTGCATACATGCTGTGATTGTAAAATATTATTAAGTTGTTCTCATGAATTTATGATAATATTTTTCTTATCCAATCATTGATATATCCCTTTATTACCCTTACTAATAATCTAATCTCAACCATTGTTATTTTTCCTTCCAATTGTTTAGGAAAAATGTATCAAAATGATATATCTATGAGGGTTTGTAGATATAATGAAACCATGGGGAGAGGCTGTAACAAAATTATGCAAAAATTTATTATTTATCATTATTTCCAATGAAATAAGACTGACATATTTCGATCATGGATATTTATATGATTGAATTTAATATTCATATATTAAGATGTGATGTATGTTTATTAAAAGAAGGGGTCTATTTATATGATGTATGTAAATTAAAACTAAAATATTTTGAAATTGTCAACGAAATGGCAGAAAATACCAAAATATTTAGCAATATGTTAGGAAATAAAAGAGCCAAAAAATGAATTGTTTTGATAACCTTAAAATTGAACCGGTTTTTTGGGATAGTTAATATTTTTTCATCCGAATATCTATATGGATGGTAGTCATGATATTTGGGAAAACATATGTTTAAGTACACGATTGATCATCCCTATTGTGATTATTTATCAAACTAGCGCAATGAATTGTCAAATTTCCCTCCCAAAAATATAGTCTCATTTTCTTGAAATGATGTATTCCTCCAACATAAGGAATTACATACAATTTCCATCACAAGTGTAAAATATAGAGGTGTTAATTTTGGTTAATGATATCTCTTTTAAAGAGAACCTTATTACATTCATGGACCATACAAAATATTTATTTAATAATAATACTGTCCTAGTTAAATTACAATTTCAGAACCTTTTGTATGGAGTTATTACATTGGAACTAGAAGTAGCTATGAAATGTTACTAACGATATTAGTTTTCCTCTTTATGGTTTATATGACACTTCATGGGTGAAATTATTTACATGGAAAAGAATGTAACAACCAAGAATTATACTAGAGTACATACCATTATTATTATATTTATAATTGAAAATTAATAATTTCTTTTTCGTTATACAACATTTACCATAAGATAAAACCAACAAAATTTAGATTACGATCATAAACATTAAATTTTGATTATAATTACATCCAAATGAGGTGAACGTGTAGGAATGGGTCAGAAAGTAAAAAATATGATACTCTAATAAGACAATTATATATGACTAATTTTTTATAATTATAAAACATATGAATAAAACTGTATAAATGATAAATTATATTAGTAATGAAGTATTAAATTTTGAAATGGAAATATATTTTTTGAAAATATGAATGAAAAAATTAATATATATTTATAGAATGTATTAAACCAATATGAGAATTATAAATCTACCTGTTGGAATTGTAATTTGAAAATGTAATATAAATAAGACCGCTAGAAATTATAACAAGACTTTTAGAATATTAACACCACCTAGCTATTTTACAAATTATTTTTTTTAAAGGTAATGATTTGGTCAAAGTGCAAATCACAATTTATTAATAAAAAAAGTTACAAGAGACCAAAAGATGGGATTTTTTTACAATCTATATCGAAAAGATAAGATAAATCAGGTGGCAGAGTGTCTATCCAAGTCATGCTCTGATAAACTCCTTTGTTAGAAAGAGAATCAGCAACGACATTCGCTTCACGGTTGGCATGAGTAGCAATGTAATCAATCCCATGGAGCATCTTCAAGCAATTCATCCAGCGTTTATTGAGCAGCTAGGAAAAATGAATGATTCCATTCCAGATGGTATGAATGATGGTGGTAGAATTGCTTTCAATCCAATGCTTTCTCCAACCTCTTTGAAGCGAAATATCAACAGCATGAATGAATCCAAGCATTTCTGCCTCCATAGATGAAGAGTGACCAAATCCAATATAGAGGAAACATTGACACTGGCCAGATGAGTTTTTGAATATAGAACCACAATTGGAAGGGCCTGGATTGCCTTTATAAGCACCATCAATGTTCACATTGATCCATCCCGGCATCAGAGATTTCCAGAATACTTCAAAGGAGCGTTTGGGATTAGGGTAGATTACGCGAACACGGAGATGACGAAGGATCTCAAAGAAACTAACCGAGGTGTTGAAACAGTATTTCTGAATTGAGGTGGCTTCATGAATCGCAATAAGAATCTGAGATTTTCCATCATTGAGACTAAATGGGTGATTGTTATGAATAATATCATTTCTAATGTACCAGATCCCATGCATGAGTTCCGCCACTACTACAAGAAAGATATTTTTAACCTGTAAAGAAGCTTCATGTCTAATACAATTTTTTTTAAATGAAATAGTGTCAGTTATGATCCATCTGCAATTGAATAATTCAAAAACATAATTCCATAAGGCAGAGGCTGCCGCACAAGATAGAAAATGATGATCAACGTCCTCCTTGTGTTGATTACACAAACGACATTTAGAACAATGTTGGATGAAGAATTTTTAGAGAGTAATTTCAGTATGCAATCTATTATGAGCAATGCGGAAAATAAGGGTGTGCCTAGAAGGTTTAATCCAAGGATTATTAAAATGAATCACCCATAGATAATTAGATTCATTACCAGAAAAGTTATGGTTATAAAAGTTCTTAGAGTCTAGAATGCCATTTAGAGTATGTTCCCAAACAAGGAAGTCCCCATTAGAAGAAAAGGAATGATTATCAATAATCTTCACAATATAACTTGGGAGATAACGTCTATGTAATTACAAGACATCCTTTATAGACTGACTAGTATCATCAAGAATAACATTTTGAGGTAACAGTGATATCAGGGGGTTACCACGCCATTCGTCACACCAAACATTAAAGGAAAAATCAGCACTGACCATCCTTCTATAAATTTCCATGATCCTATGGTATGAGTCTCTGATATATGGCCAGATTGAAGAGTTTATGAAATTAGAATTCCCCTATAAAAGATTATGAAGGAATATATGGTTCAAAAATTCAGAAGCTTTATAATTAGAATTAATAATATGCCAAGTTAGATGGGCCTGATGAGCACTATTGAACAACTTTAGATTTTTTATGCCAACACCACCTTTATCAAGGGGTTTACAAAATGTTCTCCAAGGAATATTGGAAAGCTTCTTTTTAAAAATACATCCTGTCAAAATGAAGTTTTAAATGTAAGTATTAATTTTTTTGAAGATTCCTATAGGCCATTTATAAATCATAAGGGAGTAAACCATTTTTGAAACAATGGTGGATTTGACCAAACACATTCGCCCAGCCATGGATAGGGATTTTCTATTCCAATTAGAGATTTGGTTAACAATTTGATCAATGGTATTATCAAAGTGGCTAGCTTTGGGTCGACCCCAAAAAATAGGAACACCTAAATAAGATAAAGGTAAGAGACCTTCTTTGATTCCAAGATAAGTTGTAATGGTAGATTTTCTTCTAACAGGAATGTTCTTTCCAAAAAAATGCTTTATTCCAGGAGATAGCTTGACCAGAAACATCTCATAGTGGTTTATGGCTTGCTTGAAAACATGAATATTTTTTTATCCCCATTAAGAAACAGAATAATATCATTAGTATATAAAAGATGAGTAGGGGCATTTAAGATTCTGGCAACTTGAATAGGCTTAAGCTTACATTTATCATCATATAAATATCGATTTCATTGAAATAAATATTAACTTTCTATAAAAATTGAAAATATTTTAAAACATTGTTTTTATAAATGTTATTTATTATTATGAATATAAAAACCAAAAAATGTAAATGGTGGATTATTGTTATTTTTATAATCTTCTTGAATTTTATGTTTATATGGATCTATTGAAGGCTATTGTTTTATCATTATACTCTATATAGTAGATTTAATGAGTCCCATATTTTATGAGAAAACACTTTTTATACTCACATGAACAAAAAACTGTTTTTAGTCATATGACTCATCAATATTGATAGTGTTAATGAAAATAATAATCTAATGAAAATTATAGTAAAAATACCCTCCCCTTATATTTACCACTGACTCTCTCCAAATCATACATTCAATGGAATCCCCAATATTTATACCCATTTATTATCAAAAAACTCCCTCCCATGTCGTCAATCTTCTAAAATCACTAAAATTCAACCACGTGTTTTATTCAGGTGTATTTATATATAGGACACTCAAGGTGTTAATACTCCCAATCAATCACTTTTAGGTAGTTTCAATCAAATAAATCATCTTTACACCATAGAAACATGAAAAACAATAACCAAATAATAAATAAACCAATATATAATTTCACTAATTTAATATCCCATATTTAATTTTGTATCATTTCAATTAAACAAGAAATTAATGTTCACATTATTTGTAATTCACCACCTCTATGAGAAGTATGCTTCATTGTTAAGGAGATCCTTCATGAATGGTTTAAATAATATAATCATTATTAAATGTTTAAAAATAAGTTAATTTTATAATGTTTCATATTTTTTTAATATTAATAAATTTAATGAATACTATATAAGTTTTTTAGTGTTGGAAGACATTCTTAATCAATGTAACCCTATATAAAAAATAATTAAAAATGTTAAACCATGTTTTTTTATTATATCATGTTTATGACCAATTTTATTTACGTTAATTATATGAACATCAATTCATAATATTTTTAGATTTATAAAACTAATTCATAAAAAAAATTATTATTTATAGAAATGTGATTTGAATTTGAACATTCACATTAATAAACATAGTATAATAATAATAATAATGAAATATCAATTTAGTTAATCTACGTTAACATAAAATAATGGTATCAAATCAAATATATTATAATAAAAAAACTATTCATGTATTTGATAAATATAATTACTCTATTCTGGATTTTATGTGGTTGTTTAGAATGAATCAAGACATGAGATATAGAAACTCCTCTTACAACCCTTTTATTATTAAATTATACCTTATTCTTCTCTACCATACATTAAGTCCTTAATGTTTTGATTAAGGCCTTTCATTTTCTATATATATATATATAACTTTTATAAGTTATTATGGTATCCTTATTTAATATTCCGTTGAAATAAATTCTTTTGAGTTCACATCTCAAATCATTATTTCCAGTAATCCAAATTTAATAGACCATCCATTTTATTTTTTAATATTATGAACAACCAAATGAAATGTTTTTCATTAATTAATGGATATATGGAAATACTAATTAATTTTTATCAAAACATTCATGGTTCTTTAATAGTATTTGGATGAATGCAATGTTATTATCATATTTAAAAATACCATACCATGACATAAAATCTCTATAATTATGTTAGAACTTCAAAATAATTCATCAAATAGTCCCTTTGATATATTATTAACATTGAAATCACATTTTAAAAATATTCATATTGATTAAAATATTAAGGTTTAAAATATGTAATTCTTCCACAATTTTGAATTTTTATAGTTTTTGAGGTAATCTTATTTAATACAATATATTCAATATATATTTTTTATTATTATACCTTGATATTGATTCCCTTATGTGTCAAAAATATACATGTTTATGTTTTAATTAGTGACTGAGAATAGTGATCCAATAATTTGGTAAATTTTATCTCTCTTGATATTATGTGTATTAGATTAGATATTAATAATATTCCACAATGGGACTATATCCACCATGATATGTTGTCATCATAATATTCTTTAACATATGAGGAAGTTAAGTTTTATGTTTTCTGAAAATGAGAATAATACCATTATTCTATTATTCCATATTATTTATTTCATTCTTCTATGTTAAAATTCATTAAAATTTATAATTATCATTTCATGTTTCTATATTTGACTAATATTATATTCTCCATTATTATTTATATTACCCTACTAGGCATAATTGTCTATCAATTTTCATTATTTTTTAGAGATGTTATCTATTAAGATTTAGAACGACAATGTGATTTATTATCCAAATATGGATATTAAAAAAAATATTCATTATTATTTCATGATCTTATTTGATGTACATTGTAATTCATTGATAGGTGGATTCTATATCATTGGGTGTTTCATATTATATATTTATGTTACAAATAATGTAATAATATTAGTGAGGTGAATTAGTTTCTATAATGTGAATCATACCTAACACTACTATATGAATAAGTGGGATATAATTTTAGTTACTGGGTGATGAAAATATATTGTTTCACTATTTTGTAATGAATGGATTTGGTGATCCATGTTCATGGGTTTTTTCATCTCATTAATGAGATGAAAAATGAGAGGATTCATGAGTAGATTGAAGGAAAATTATAATCACGGGTGATCACTCAATCATGGGTGGATGTTTTTATGGGATCTGCAGTGTAATGTATGGTGAAATTTGTTGGGATAATGTGGAATATATAATCAATATAATGGTTATAGATTTCAAAAAAATCTAATACAACACAGAATGTTGTCAGAAAAACACATTCCATATTGGACCCTACTATGGCGACTATGGTTTACATGTGAACAAAATTCCTAATACTTGGGTCCTATAGTAGGAATCAAGTAGCTTACAATGCAGGTACATAAAAATAATCAAATCCAGGAATGTTGGATTGTGTTAAGTACATGGGAATAATCCTATACTAATACATATAAAATTACACGAGTAAGGAGAGTCTCACGTGGGAATGGGTAGATGGTACACCAAGGGACATATCAACCATTTCATGACATCATTCCAATGGGAAAACCTCATGAATTATAATAATTTCATGCCCAATGAGGAGGAAAGTTATGTGATTAAATAATATTTCTAGGAAACATTATGTACCATATAATACAAGATCAGTAATTTACCAATGGAAGGTTTAATCCATTTGATCAAGTAGATAAGAATAGTATTGGCTGATTTTGATCATTGTGTCATACATAGACACCTTCAATGTATTATTATATATTCAACCCAGAATTTTGATCACTTCTATGGCGTTTGACTCAAATATTGTCTTTCTAATCCCTCTATGAGATTGGGGTTATATCCCTTATCATTTGTATTTAGTTAGATTAGTTTATTTATAATATCCACAACCAATATAAAGGTCATATAAACCCTTCCATAAGAAGATATTAAATTTTGGGATTGTGGTTTCCCTGATTTTCCTTTGGTGTGATCTGTTTTCTTTATATCATGTTCATGGAGATAGAGTGAGTACTTATTTAGAGATTATTTACGAGTCAAAACTAGTTGATGGGTGAAAATAGTTACATGATTGAATATGGTGTGAGCTCTTCCATATGAGCATTACATAGAAACCCAATATAGAATACATGGGATTGTTGTATAGTTGATACCGCTATATGTCTTGTTTTCATTTATAAGTATATTTGGGTTGATTATTGTTTTGTCTTATATTCTAGATATACATAACTATGTATTGACGAGAAAACTACTCTTGATGCTTTATGTTTAATAATTCCTAGGTGTCCAAATCGGCATTGGAACTCACACATTTACTAGATCATTCCAAAAATTAATTCACTTATAAAGATGATAGATATTTTGATGGATTATTTGGAGGCTTTTGAGTAGACGAAGCATAATGTTCTCGAAAGAGCATGGATGAATTTTTCACCAGTCCCCTACTTCATAGCAGGGTGGAATCATTTTTAGTTTTTAAAGGAAATGTTTATGTAATTAAATCATTGTAGTACTACTTTAAATCTATGGTACATGGGATATAATGTTATATATGTAGATTAATCAGTTTCAGGAAAAATTAATTATTTTATATTCATGGATATGAGTGTTTATATATTGGTAGCTTATTTGATGGCGTTACATGTATGTGATATTCATAATCGATGTTAGTCAATAAAACCTTGAGTATTATAGGTGGTTAATGATTTTTTCGTCTCAGCATACCAATAGACATGTGGTCCTTGATGGAAAAATTCATGATAGATTTCTATAATGCTATTCAATTACACATTTGTATTGGATATTGGATACCTTTCTTAATGTAAATTTTTTATAGTTTTATGGTAATTGAGTTAATGTGTTTCGTGTTTAGTATCAGGATAGAGACTACATGTTTTTTTCATCAACTATTGTATCCATTGAACATGAGTGATAAACTGATTGTTTTATTTCTAGATATAGGATCTTGGAATAAGGAAAACATGTTTACATGTATCACCCCGACCCCAGTTACCAAGAGATGGTGAATTATAGCGTAACATTGGCATGATCACAAAATATCATGTCTCGAAAGACCTATTAGTTTAGTAGCCTTGGAAACACTAGATACATTCATAAGTCTTACATTACATCATAAAGTAAAAAAAGCTACAACAACATCTTCTCTTCATATCCCCTCATATTATCCCTGTAGGTCATTCATAATATACTTCTTCACATCCTGGAAAAATTAAAACATTAGAAGGGGTGATCTCAGATGCTCAGTAAGGATAACAATATAGTGGAAGCTTTCATAAATAAACATTAACATTTAAGGAAATGTATTACTAAAACAAAAGCCGTTTAAACTAGAACTTCAACATAATATGGAAAAAATAAAATAAAATAATGCCATTTACATATTCACATGGATATTCAACTAGTCGAATAATCACATACAATATTAATAACCACTTTCATAATGAAGGAATCCATAATTCCAGACTATCATAACCACATAGCCAAGGCCTCGTGCCAAGACTACAAATAAGATTTTGTTAAGGACTCATGGAAAGACACTAGTTTGTCTCATTAGACCTACCGATACATCGAGGAACTATAGCGGGCTCCACCCGTTACATATTAAGTCCAATGAATTTCTCATATGAACAGGTTCAAACATATCATAAACCATAACATAATCATATCACATAAAACATGCATAAAAGAAACATAACATTTCCACATTTCAATCAAAAGATATCAATACAACAAATTGATATAATAAAAAAATTGTCAAAACCATTTTCAAGAACATAATAAAATAAAATCAAAATTTTGTATATATTTTTCATTTAAAAAATGTTATGGCTTATAGAGGGAGCCGAAACTCAAATAATGGTCACAGTAGTGGAGAAGTCGTTGTCACCGCATACATATGACAAGAAAAAAATTCCTTTTTGTCGTTTAGTAAAACGCATCATATAAAAAGATTCCTTTTGAATAAACATAAAAGTCAAAGGGGTTTATACACCGTATAGAAGAATTTTTTGTATAAAACAAAATATGCCTCAATGAATGGATATTGAGAAGAAGTCCCTTACATCATGTCCGAATTGACTCGACTTATTATTAACCTTCTGAATAATAAACTAGAGTTAATTTATAATTTCTTAAGAACCTTTTTCCAGTTTATTATTCCATTTATATCACTTATTACCATGTTATGAACATTATATAATTATTTATTTTAATAACGGTCATTTTGTCGATCTTTGGTACTTGAGTCAAAAATAAACATCTTATAATTACAAGTTGTTCATGTGGTAAAATATCCATTATATCCAGAATAATATTCAGGATGTAGATATCATATATATAATATATATCCAGTATATACATTCATTCATAATATTACATAATATTTAGAGGTAAGAAATGAAATGCACCGTCCATGGAGACGGTAAGCCGTACCAACGCATGAACGCTACTTTCATTTATATTTCGTATTAATGGAATGAAATAATAATGATATAAAGGTGTATTATAATTCCAGTATAATATCATATATAATATCATTTACACTATCCTATATACATCCCACATATGGCACTAACGATTCAAATCACTTTGAGGGGGCTGCAGTCTGCACTTCCAAAAATGAAATTATCGTGTTTACCCATAATGGAAATCATAAAGGTATGCCATAAATGAGAAATATAGAAGCATAAGTAAAACATAAACATAATATATATAATATATTACAATATTTTCATCTTAATTTACACTATTAGAGGTTTTAAAAGAATTTTGAACAAACATAGTTTCGTGAGACAGTATTTCTCCACCCACATAAACAGTATGTTCTTTAACCATTAGATGTAGGTGTGTGTAAGTGTAAATCAAAAAATTATCATAAAAACATCCTAGTATATTGTATATACTGGTGTTGTTACAAAATAAATTAATGAAAAGATTTTAAGGGGTTGGAGAAGCAAAATAAAACAAAAGAACATAAGAGAAGACATTAGATTAAAATTGGGTTACTCTTTTTGATTTTATCCAAAGGCATCCTTGGGAAGAATTTTGCCCAATGTGATGTCTCTAGGAGTAAGATAGAGAAGTTGATAAGTATTTGGGCAGTGGTTGGCCGAGCCAAATGGCTTTTATGGTGTGAATAAGGTGGTAGAGGTGAGGGCTTTTATAAGAGGAGAGGATGGGGATTCTTGGAATGTCATGAAATGTTACATTATTATGAAATGATTTTAGGATTTTAAAGGTCCCACAATGATATATTTTGAATTTAAGGTGATAAGGGTTCGAAATGTACTCACATAATAGGTTTTTTAGAAATGAAATTCTTAGATTCCACATTATATTTTCATTTCATTTAAATCGTTAACTAATGAGGTAATCACAACATCATCATTGTATCATAAAAAGTTTAATTTATTTAATGTCTAAAAATTATAAAATAATTACCATGATGTAGGAAATATTTTTATCCTTCCAATTAATATTTATAGTCAAAAATTTAACTTATATAACCCCATGTAATAATTTTTTTAGTAAAACAACACATGTTTGTGACCATTTTATTTTTAGTTTAAATAAATAGTTATTAATGTCATTTTATTACCCCAGTGGATCCATGGGGTCCCCAAGTTGACCCATGGATTTTCTTGGTGGACCATGACTCATCAAATAAGAGTAGTATAAGTGTCAAGATATTTTCATATTTTTATAATATCATTTTTACCTTAAATTTTACTAATTAACTTTAATCGCGATAAATAAAACTTTAAAGTTACTATTCACCAAAAAAATTATTTTAATAACATTGAACCATATTTTAATACTTAATGACAAACATGTATTTCGAATTTTTGAAAATCAAATCACATAAGTGGTAATGTTTCATTTAAACGAAAAATTAGTTTTTAAACTACCACTTAGTTGTTTCAGTACTCACCAAAAATTGAAGTTTTTCAGAAAAATACCAAAAAATCACCCTAAGAAGTAATTGGTATTCTGAATTCAAAAATGGTGTCTATTTTAAAAAATTACCAACATATAAGTTGAATTAAATAATTTTATAATTAATATCCATTGTCAAAACAAATAGCGTGTTTTTAAGAAACAATATAAATCAAAAGATTGACAATTGTTTATGTCCAATTTCAAAGTGAAGTTAATTCTAATGACCACTATTGGATAGAATGGTAAAATTATTTTCTAATTATACTTTAAAACCTCTCAATATAATAATTTATCACTATTAATTATTTGTGTAAAAATTTTGTTTTTAATTAAAATTTAGTAATTTTCACTAATCATCAAAATATAAAAGTTATCCGAAAAGTTCCAACATTTCACCCAAGGATAATTTCGATATTCTGAATCAAAAAATGAAGTCCATTTTGAAATATAATATTTATATGATTTCAAGAACTATGTAATACTATTCATAACAGTTACTTTTAATGGTTTTGGTGTGTGTTAGAACTCGATGTTGCGTACAACACATGCTACTGTATTAATCAAAGAGAAGCGTACTGTGGACGCTTGGGGTGTTACATTCTCCCCTCCATCAAATAATTTCGTCCTTGAAATTTCATTAAATATCACTGTATAAAAAGACTCGTGTGATTCTTCATCATAATTTCCTCAGGTTCCCGCGTTGCCTCCTCCATATTATGGTTTCTCCATAGAACATTTACCAGACGAGTCGTTTGGTTTCTCAGCACTTGTTCTCTTGTATCAAGAATCTTGACGAGCTCTTAAAAATAAGACAGATCAGGATCCTATTGTAATTCTTCATAGGTGAGTACATGCGATGGGTCAGGTGTGTATTTTCTCAACTGTAATACATGGAATACATCGTGAACTTTGAAGAGACTTGGTGGCATTTCCAAACGGTAAGCTACAACCCCAATTTCATTCCAGAATTTCGATGGGTCCAATGTACCTGGGACTCAATTTACCCTTCTTACAGAAACGTATAACTCCCTTCCATGGAGATACCTTCATGAAAACACGATCTCCTACCTGAAATTCCAACTCCTTCCTTCGGTTGTCAGCATAGCACTTCTGCCTACTTTGAGCTGCTCTGATGTGGTTTTGGATTACCTTCACCTTTTCCATCATTTCCTCCACCAGTTCTGGCCCTCCAAGATTTCTTTCACCAAAGTCATCCCAACAGGTTGGTGTGCGACATCTCTTTCCGTATAACGCTTCATATGGTGCCATCCGAATACTTGAATAGAGCTATTGTTATAGGAAAATTCTACCATAGGTAAATATTGATCCCACATACCCTGAAAGTCAAGTGAGAATGATATCAACATGTCTTCAAAGGTTTGAACAGTTCGTTCTGATTGTCCATCTATTTGACGGTGGTAAGCAGTGCTCAAACAATGTTCAATATCCAAGACTTTCTGAAGAATTTTCCAGAATCTTGATGTTAAATGGGGATCAGGATCCGAGACAATCGACATGGTTACTCCATGAAGTCTCACAACTTCATTAATATATAGTATTTCTAGACGTTCAAGTGGTAGATCCTATCTTATAGTATGAAAATGTGCTGACTTCGTGAGACGATCAACAATGACCCATATTACGTTATTCCTTCTAGGAGTCTTTGGTAGTCCCATAACAAAGTCCATCGTAATATTATCCCATTTCCACTTAGGTATGGGAAGAGGATGCTATACTCTCCAAGAAGTTGCCTTATAGCTTTCACTTATTGACAAAAAATAAATCTTGACACAAAATCAGAAATCTCTCTCTTTATGTTTTTCCACCAAAAAGGTCCCTTTAAATCCCTATACATTTTGGTGCTCCCAGTGTGTATAGAGAAATTGGAACTATGAGAATCATCCAACAATTACCTCTTTAAATCAGGTATATCAGGAACACATAGTCTCCTCCCAAATTTCAAAATTCCATCTTCATACACAAAGTCACTCAATCACCCATCATTCACAGCATTAATCTTCTTTTTCAACTCTTCATCATCGGCCTGATAACACTATATCCTTCCTAGTAATGATGGTTTGGAAACTATTTGAAAAAGTTTTGATGTTTCACCCTCCATGGTGATTCCAAGATCCATATTTACCACTTCCTTGAATATAAGATCCCTTTCCACTCTCATCATGTTCAAAACTCCATGATATTTTCTACTCAAAGCATCTGCTACATTATTTTCCTTCCCCGGTTGGTAGTGTATCATGCAATCATAATCCTTGAGTAGTTCAATCCATCGCCTTTTCCTCATGTTGAGTTTTTTTTGTGAGAAAATATATTTCAAACTTTTGTGATCGGTATATATCTCAAAATTTTCAACATAGAGATAATGTCTCCATATGATGAAGGCAATGATTACATCAGCTAACTCGAGATCATGAGTAGGATATTTCTGCTCATTAAATTTTAGCTGTCATTATGTAAAGGTAATAACAGTATCATTCTGCATAAGGACACAACCAAGTCCTTTCATTGATGCATCGCTATAAATATGAACCCATCATTCCATAATGGTAGTGTCAATATAGGAGCATTGACTAGTCTTGCCTCGGTTCTTCAAAACATTCTTCACACTCTTTTGTGCAGACAAATTTAAACCCTTTACGTGTGATCTTCGTTAATGGGTTAGCCTTTCAAGCAAACTTCTGGGCAAAACGTCGATAATAACCTGCCAAACCAATAATGTTGTGTACCTCAGTTATACTCATCGGTGCTGGGCATTCATGGATTTCCTTGATCATAGAAGGATCAATGGAAATTCCATTCTCAGAGACAATATGGACAAGAAAAGAAATCTCCTGAATCCAGAATTCACACTTGCTAAACTTCTCATATAATTCATGCCTTCAACGAGTCTTCAAGATAATGCACAAGTGATTTTCATGATCTCCGTAGCCTTTTGAGTATACCAAGATATAATCAATAAATACCACGACAAAATCATCAAGATATTCTTTGAAATTTCGATTCATTAGATCCATGAATAGAGATGGTGCATTGGTAAATCCCAAAGGCATTACTGTAAACTCTTGATTCCCGTACATTGTTCGAAATGCTATCTTCAGAATGTATTCTTTCTTCACACACAACTGATGGTATCCATATCAAAGGTCAATATTTGAAAAGCATCGAGATCCATGCAGTTGGTCAAATAAATCATCAATGCGAGGTAGGGGATAATTATTCTTTATTGTTATAGAATTGATCTCCCTGTAGTCAACACACAACCTCATAGATCCACCATTCTTATTAACAAAAAGGATAGGGGCTCCCAATGGAGAAACACTGGGGCGAATAAATCCCTTATTACTCAATTCCTCTAGTTGTTTCTTAAGATCAACTAATTACACGGTGGACATTCTATAAGGGGTCTTCGATATAGGCCTTGATCCAGGAATTCAATAAATAGAAAACTCAACTTCTTGTTATAGAGGATGTCCAGGTAAATCTTCCTGAAACACATCTACATATTCGTTCACAATAGGTACATCCACTATTTGAACATTCCTTTCCTCGCCCTTAGTCATTTCATTCTCTTCCTCCCCAATAATTGAATGTAGTTGAGCAACTAGGGGTGGATCTAAATAAGAAGTATGTAATGACGACTCTGATCTTAAAATAATGTGTTCCTTATCATCATCATCAAAAATCGTAACCTCTTTATTCTTACAATAAATATTTACATCATAGTCCAAAATCCAATCTATACTGAGGATTATATCAAACTAAATAATATGTATGAAAATGAGATCAGTGGATAAAGAACATTTATGTGCTCTAATGGGGACTGATTCACAAATCATTATTGCAATGATACTTCCCTTAGGAGTGTTGACTAACAATTCCCTTGTTAAATAAAATTGAAAATATCTAATTTTCATAAAAATCTGGTAAGATATGAAACAATTCGATGATCCAAAATCATATAATTCATTTTCTAAACATCAGTAAACCATTAAATTACCTACCACCACGTCATTCGGAGCTTCAACCTTAGCAGTAGTGATAACATAATCTTGTCCTTGATCCCTTGGCCTCTTCTAAGGTAATTTCCCCTGAAGCTTTAGACATTCCTTTTCATAATGTCCCATCTCTCTACAATTATTACATTCCACATTGACAACAACTATATTTCCCTTGCAATCATGAGCTTGGTGGCCTTTTTCACCACACTTATAACAGACTCCCATTCCCTTCAAGCAAGTATCAGGTTGTTTCTTCCCACATTTACTGCAGGACTGATATTCAACATTTCCCTTCTTCCCCTTAATTCCATTTCAAGATTGATCAGAAGATATATTCTTTTCTTTCATTGCTTTAATATCATAAGACTTAGAGAATTCATTTTCCGTGTTGATAGCACACGAGACATCATCTTCATACGACGAGAAGGTTTATGATACTAATTCTCGACAGAGAAATGGTTTTAAACCATCAAAGAAATGATCAATCACACTTCTTGGGTTACGTAAACAATCTACAACATTCCTCCCTAACCTTGTAATGATAGCCTCATACTATGCGACATTCTCATCCTCCTTTCGCCTCAGACTCAGAAATTGCCTTTCCATATCTACACGATGGTCATTTGGAAAGTATTTTTCTAAGAAAATTTCCTTAAACATACATTATTCCATACTTTATAATTCTCCATCTTCCATTGTGTTTTGAATCAGCGACCACCATTGATCGACATCTCCAGTGAGGTGGTAAACTGCCATAACTACCTTCTCCCTTTCGCTACTCCCCAAGGCGTGGAATATTTTCTCTAAGGAGTTTATCCATTTCTCAGATACTAATGGATTTGTACTCCCATTAAATGTTGGCATTTGTTGCCTCATCAAGCGGTCTAACATTGATCCTCCACATTGTGGATCAGGGTGCTCCATACGAGTAAGGTTATTATTCATAACATGAGTGATTTGTTCCAGTATGGTGATAAGTTGATCAGCACCAGTTGTATCTCCTTCTCCACTATAATTATCTTGAGAAGGAGAGAAATCCCTACATGGAGTGCATACATTCATACGGTTTCCATTCCTCCCACTAGGCGCCATTTCTAATAAATGGCATAATCTAGATTAGTTTATGAATCAATATATATGATTACAAATTTGCAAAACACTTAACATAAATTGAACTATTTATGGATAAAATCCATAATCATAAAAATATTTTCTTTGAGAAAGTATATACTCATAACCCTTCATATTGGTTGGTAATGAAAATGAGAATTATCCTAACCATATCCCCCGGGAGTGTCATAAACGAGAGTGCAGCAGGGCCCATTTTTGTCCACTAGTTCACGTTCGGGTCTAGCTCAAAGCTGTGTTTTCGGGTTTGACCCCTAGGTACATCTATGCCAGAGATTCCTCTACCTGGTCGTATCCATACAGGGATGTATTGCTCGGAAAACTCAAAAAATCTCTATAATACCAAAATTCTAGGAAGTTATTCTATAGTAATCCTCAAATTTTATCGTAGGTCTATGTGCTCTAATTGGGGTTTATCTAAATATAGCTTCCAAGGTTAGTACTAAAATGCCTCTGATACCAACATTAACACCCCGGCCACAGTTACCCTGAGTCGGGGAATTATTTCATAACATTGTCATGATCAAAAAATATCATGTCACAAAAGACCGATTAGTTTAGTAGCCTTGGAAACACTAGATACATTCATAAGTCTTAAATTATATCATAAAGTAAAACAAAACTACAACAACATCTTGTCTTCATATCCCCTCATACTATCCCTGCAGGTCATTCATAGTATACTTCTTCACATCCTGGAAAAATGAAAACATTGGAAGGGGTGAGCTCAGATGCTCAGTAAGGATAACAATATAGTGGAAGCTTTCATAAATAAACATTAACATTTAAGACAATGTATAACTAAAACAAAAGACTTTTAAACTTGAACTTCAGCATAATATGGAAAAAAATGAAATAATGCCATTTACTTATTCACATGGATATTCTACTAGTCTAATAATAACATGAAATATCAATAACCACTTTCATAATGATGGAATGCATCATGCTAGGCTATCATAACCACGTAGCCAAGGCCTCGTTCCAAGAATAAAAATAATATTTTGTCAAGGCCTCGTTCCAAGACACTAGCTTGTCTCATGGGACCTAAAAATGCATCGAGGAGCTATAGCGGGCTCCACCCATCACTTAATAAGTCCAATACATTCCTCATATGAAAAAGTTTAAACATATCATAAACCATAACATAATCGTACCACATAAAACATGAATAAATGAAACATAACATTTCCACATTTCAATCACAAGATATCAATACAACACATTTATATAATAAAAACATTATCAAAACAATTTTCAAGACCAAAATAAAAGAAAATTAATACTTGGTATTTATTTTTCATTTAAAAAATCTTATGCCATGTAGAGGAAGCCAAAATTCAAATAATAGTCACGACGGCAGAAAATAAAAGAAAATTAATACTTGGTATTTATTTTTCATTTAAAAAAGCTTATGCCATGTAGAGGAAGCCAAAATTCAAATAATAGTCACGACGGCAGAAAAGTAGTTGTCACCGCATACGTATGACAAGAAAAACATTCCTTTTTGTCGTTTAGTAAAACACATCATATAAAGAGATTCCTTTTGAATAAATGTAAAATCCAACGGGCATTATACACCGTATAAAAGAAATTTGTGTATAAAACAAAATATACCTCAATGAATGGAGATTGAGACGAAGTCCCTTACCTCGTGTCCGACTTGACTCGACTGTTCTTCAACCTCATGAATAAAAAACTAGAGTTTATTTATAATTTCTTAAGAACCTTTTTCAACTTTTTTATTCCTTTTATATCACTTATTACCATGTTTTTAACATTATTTAATTATTTATGTTAATAACGGTCGTTTTGTCGATCTTTGGTACTTGAGTCAAAAATAAACTTCTTATAATTACAATTTTTTAATGTGGTAAAATATCCAATATATCCAGAATAATATTCAGGATGTTGATATCATATATATCATATATATCCAGTATATACAATCATTCGTAATATTACGTAACATTTAGAGGTACGAAATGAAATACACTGTTCATGGAGATGGTAAGTCGTATGTACGCATTAACGCTACTTTAATTTCTATTTCATATTTAATGGAATGAAATCATAAAGATATAAATGTGTATTATAATTACATTATAATATATAATATAATATAATTTACTCCATCCTTTATACGTCTTACAGATGGCATTAACGATCCAAATCACTTTGAGGCGGAGGTAGTCCGCACTTCCTAAAATGAAATTATCACATTTACCCATAATGGAAATCATAAAGGTATTCCATAAATGAGAAATACAGAAACATAAGGAAAAAATAAACATAATATATATCATATATTCAAATAGTTTCATCTTAATGGTTACTATTAGAGGTGCTGAATGAATATTGAACAATAATCATTTCGTGAGGCAACATTTTGCCACCCCCAAAAACATTATGTTCTTTAACCATTAGATGGAGGTTTGTGTAAGTGTAAATCAAATCCTTATCATAACAACATCCTAGTATATTTTAGATACTGTTTTTGTTACAAAAGAAATTAATAAAAATACTTTATGGGTTTGGAGAAGCAAAAAAAACAAAAGAACAAAAGAGATGACATTACCTTAAAATCGGGTAGCTCTTTTTGATTTGAGTCAAAGGCTTCCTCGGGAAGAATTCTGCACAAATTGAGGCTTCTAGGAGTAATAGAGGGAAGTTGAAAAATTATTTTGGAAGAGGTTGGACAAGCCAAATGGCTTTGATGGTGTGAATAAGGTGGTAGAGTTGGGGGGCCTTTTATAAGAGGAGAAGAGGGGCACTCTTGGAAAGTCATGAAATGTTACATTATTATGAAATGCTTTTCGGATTTTAAAGGTCAATAAATGCTTTATTTCGAATATAAGGTGATAAGGGTTCGAAATAAACTCCCCCAATAAGTTTTTGACAAGTGTAAGTCTTATATTCTACATTATCTTTTCATTTTATTTAAATCATTAACTAAAGAGGTAATCGATGCATCATCATTGTGTCTTAAAAAATTTAATTTATTTAATGTCTAAAAATTATAAAAATATTACCATGATTCAGTAAATCTTTGTATCTTTCTAATTAACTTTTATAGTTGAAAATATAGCTTATATAACCCCATGTAATAATTATTTTAGTAAAACAACACATTTTTGTGACAATTTTATTTTTACTTTAAATAAAAATCTATTAATGTCATTTTCTTACCCAAGTTGATCCATGGGGTCCCCATGTTTACCCATGTATTGTATTGTTCAGCCATGACTCAACAAATAAGTGTAGAACAAGTGTCACGATATTTTCATATTTTTATAATATCTTTTTTACCTTAAATTTCACACAATGAATAAAACTTAAACTTAACTATTCACCAACAAATTATTTTAATCCCATTGAACAACATTTTACATCCTAATGACAACCATGTATGTCAGATTTTTGAAAATAAAATCACTGAAGTGGTAATGTTTCATTTACACGAAAAATTAGTTTTTAAACAACCACTTAGTGGTTTCACTATTCATCAAAAATTGATGTTTTTCAGAAAAATATAAAAAATATACCCTAAGATATAATTGATATTCTGAATTAAAAAATGGTTTCAATTTTACAAAATTCCAAACATATAAGTTGTATTAAATAAATTTATAGTTAATTCCCCTTGTCAAATCAAATAGCGTGTTTTTAAGAAACAATATCAATCAAAAGATTGACAATTGTTTATGTCCAATTTCAAAGTGAAGTTAATTCTAATGACCACTATTGGATAAAGTGGTAAAATTATATTCTAATTATACCTTAAAACCACTCAATATAATTTTTTATCACTATTAATTATTTTTATTAAAAATGTTTTTTGAATTAAAATTTATTAATTATCACTATTCATCAAAATATAATAGTTATCCGAAAAGTTCCAAAATTTCACCCTAGGCTAAATTCGATATTCCGAATCAATAAATGATGTCCATTTTAAAAGTTAAATTTTATAAAATTTTAAAAGTAGGTATTACTATTCATAACGACTACTTTGAATGGTTGTGGTCCGTGTTAGAACTCAATGTTGTGTACAGCACATGCTACAATATTATTCAACGAGAAGCATACCGTGGAAGCTTAAGGTGTTACATTACATGTTTATGTTTGTATGGATAATTAATTACATGTAAATCCTGATCCGAATATTAATATATATACTCTTTGAATGTGAAGATATTCTATTTTATTCTAGGATAACTCTATTGAGTTTACAATCATAGATTCTATGGATGTATTAAAATGATGATACATGTGTGATGAGGACTCAGTACAAGGTCATATATAGTATTTGGTACCTCAGTGTAGTTTTCTAGTTCTTCCACCACCCTTTGGGTAGCATTTTGGGATAATAGTATATGATGTGGATTTTTACACTATTATAACACACTAAGTGTTTCAGTGGCATTGGAATCATTGTATTGTTGGTGATCTAAACCCCCATGAAGTCGAGGGCTCATGAGGGGTAGCTAGCTGAGTACTCCATCTTGTGATGAAACAACTATATATGATTTTTTTTCCTCATGGTGAGTATTCTTTAGGGGTTCACATGGTGATGGTGGAGTATGGGAACTAAGTCACATGATTCGACGACACACTATTCTTTATATTTGGTTTGACTCTTCATGTTGGAATTTTATCCATCCATGTTTCGAGATGTATGCATAGAATAGATTCTATAGATCCATCCTGAATGTAAGACCTTGGAATTGAAAATGTCAGTGTTTACCAACCTCACAAGATAATCTTTGATATTATTTGAGATAGGTAATTTTGAAAAAGATATTTTTTTGTAGGGATAATATCAACACATCATGGATTTATATATCAATATTTATATTCCCATAATGATGTACTAGTTATTAGAGCCCTAGTGGTAGAGAGTATTCAATAAAAGAATATGATGATAGATGGTGATGGTATTGTGAATTTAAGAATAAAAAAATTAATAGCTCTTTTATTATGGGATACATAGAGATATTATAGTAAAATATAAATTAAGAGTCACTCCTAGGATAGTGGGTCATTGACTAATGAATCTTAGGTTAGTTATAGTCATCCTATAGAGTGGTGATTTATCTCTTGTGTTATTCTTAAAATTTTTGGTCGGTATAGTTTCACCCATCATACAACTGATAGATATATAGTTGAATG
This sequence comes from Viscum album, assembly GCA_963277665.1. NCBI lineage: Eukaryota > Viridiplantae > Streptophyta > Magnoliopsida > Santalales > Viscaceae > Viscum > Viscum album. The sequence continues at coordinate 232,024 of CAUJRU010000781.1, forward strand.
ACCATATCAACCATGGTGATAATATGATCATGGAGAATCACAAGGTAGATGGTGAGTAAGAGGAGATGAGATATATTCTCGATGTTGAATTATTATTGACATGCTTCCACCACCATGTAGAGGTTTTCCATGAATTTATTAGTGAGATTGTGGGCATGTGAAAGGATATAATCTAAACATAGTGGCTGATGACCTCAATTACACCATGATGATTGGAAGTACAATTTTTGTCTTCAGAATATTAGATGTAGTACAAAATTACATGGGTGTGAGAAACTATTGTCCAATCAATTCTCTAGTTCATGTCATTGAGGCTATGGATGCTCAATTAGATTGTCTTTTATATAAGGAGACGCCTAACATAGGTTAATAATCGACCACACACTTCAAAAAATAGTGTGACCTAAATCTTTGAGGAGAAATATTCATAGGATATCCCTATGTTGAAGAAATAATGATTTATGATACCAAATGATGTATAGAAATTCTATATATATTTCATTTCTAGAAAATCAATTTCAAGAGGTGGATGTATTTTTTAAATAATGATGCAATGAGGTTTTATATTGTTGGTGAAATGGGAACTATTGAAGCTTAGGATGTGCTCATATTTAGGTGGATACATCTACATTCTCAACAATTTAATTTAATTACCCTTAAAGGTGGGTAGTATATGGGATTATATCTTCCAAGAGTGGTTGTGAAGTTCACTGATATAATTATTTAAGAAAAAATTGGCATGCCTCATATCAATAGGTAAAATTTGGAATACATATCCACTCAACGGATAACTCAATATCTATTATATAATATCAGATGGATCTCGTAGATCATTTTTATCTGAATTTTGTGTTGGATGACTTGGTGGGAGGATCTTTTTCAGACATACTATAACACCCTACACAGCCCCAGGGTAATTCATGAAGAATGTGGATGCCTAACTAATGCTTTTTTGTAGAATAGAATTTCTTGAACCATGATACCATAAAGAAAACGATTCCTCATATGAGGTTCAAACACCTATTGATCCAATTGAAATTGATAAAATAGTTTTCAATCAATATACTATGATCAGGTTAAAACTATCTCCATGTAAGGGCTGATGATATATAGATGAATACATTATCCTGATAATATAATCTATCAGACTATTTTTTAATTCAATTGATCTTGATGACTGACTCATCTGTGTTCATGTGACTCATGAAATGGATAACTTAAACATTATTAGACATGTTTTTTGTAATATTATTCAATGATAATTTTATATTCTTAGCATTCAAGGATCACCAGAGAAAGCAATTGATGGTAGTCTATATCTTACTCTGATCAAGATACATTTATTTTAATCTATATAAGATTCTGTAAAATAATTATAGGTCCACATTATTGAACATCATATATAAGTATATGGTGTATAATTGAACACAAATAAGTTCATGTTAGTTCTATCTTGGTGGCCTCCCAAGAGAGTGATAGAGGTGTGTATCTTCTATTGGTAAAAAATATATTACATTAATTCCAAATTTCTATAGGATATAACATTTTCTAATATCATTGAACAATAAGGGGATTCATTTATGTTGAAATAAATGTATTTTAAGGATCCTTAGGAGTTTTGGTAGAGATTGATGAGAGACCCAATCTTGAAACATCTAGAGATTTGTGTAAAGTATGTAGTATGTTGTGATTCTTCATGGACTAGACATGTTAGTGTTCTGATGAAAAATATGATAATGACTACATATGGGTCTCAATATATGGGGCCGTAATACCAATAATACACAACCCATGATATAGATTTATATGTAGTATAATTATCCATTAAATTATAGAGACATTACCTTATATGTAAATCAATTTTATACTACTATAAAAAATATTATAATGCATACCTTCTCTCAAAATAATTATACCAATAGAAAGTGTGAGGGAATAGAGTATCTCTAGGATTATGATGTTGATATTGTATATAATTCTGGGAATGGGAATGTAGTTGACGATACTCTTAGTGGAAAATATTATTCATTATTAATGGTTTATGTGTCATTTAGGTTTTTCTTATTTCATTTATTTATCATGTAAATGGATGTTGCATTATGGCTACTTTTGATGGAATATACCACCACCACATCCATTGTATGGTAGAGAGGAACATCATAATGATTCCAACAATGATACTTTACATGTTTAGATATCTACTAGACATTCTTCTAATTGATATTATAAATATTGGGATACAATCATATGTTTTAGAGTATATAAGATATTTTTGATTCTGGTTCATGAGGAAGTCCGGTGTGTGGTTTATATATCCCCCATTACTAGTGTATCATTGTGTGGAAGAGATGTACCAATACCATCAATGTCAGTTTTTGTAGCTTCGTTTGATTAATTATGTATTGATGGTTTTCCCCAATGACACACTTATCTTCAAGTGATTGTTGTCCATGTTGATACTGTGAGGTTACCACTACCCCTTTAAGTTCATAATTCGATGTTTTAAGGTATATAAATAGTATTTGTTATAAGGATTATTGGATGTAATGAATCCATATTGGTGATCTCACACTGATTCAGACATATATGTTCCCTTCCTATAAAATTGATTGGTGAGTTCCTTTTAAGATCATTGGAATCATTTACATGTAAGAGAGAGTTTATCATAATAGACTTCAATCAATTAATGTTTCTGATTTTTGTGTGGTTCACATTCAGATTATAATGAGGATTCATGTAAGACTTTGGGACTCAGTTACATTTATGTATGAAATTTCAACCATATAAAGAATACAAGAATTTGAATTTCATTCATGTTTTATACGTTACAAATCATGTTTTCATGATAATCATTAGTTTTAGTTGGTAGGATCACCTACCCTTGGGGGAGGTTTCCTAAAACAATTTCTTCCTTCCATTAATGGTAAGGAACAATTTCTAATTTCTTACGAGTGTAATTATAGATCAAAATTGTATTGGATTGATATAGGTGAGTCCAATATCATGTGAATAGAGTTATTGTGATTGATGAATGATAATATGAATATCATCAATGAGTGAATGTGTTCAATACAATGATATTAGAAGTCCTATGATGACCATCAGTATAGGACATTGGAGTTTGAGGCAGGAGTCTATTTTTTTATGGAAGGTCCCACCATAATGTTGATTACAAAGAATCATAGGGGAAGAAAGATATATATATATATATATATATATATATGTTTACATGACCCCTTAGTGATACTTCATAGGATCAGTGAGGTGAGACACCTATTTTCCCAAGTGTCATTGGTATAATGAGTACACAATGGCATTTATGTGTCATAGGTTAGGTGGTATGTGAATGACACATCACATGTTATCAACCGGGGAGAACTAGAAAAAAAGGATGGATATAACAATTCATATTACTCAATAGATGTAATGGACCACCTTGTAAGTATCATTCAGGGTAAATTATTTCCCTAAGTGCATTTCATCTAGAATCATTATCATTCTTAGTAGAGAACCTGTTAGTGGGATAACCATATAAAATCGAAGTGCAGTTAATTTTTTGTATAGTTTTTTCATTTTAAGATCAAAATACCAATGATTCGAAAAATTAATCATCCCAATTTTTTCTCAAAAAACAGTGACATATTAAGTGGAATATTTTCAAAGAAACTATTTTTGATGGGATGGGATTATAAGATCTAGTGTGGTTTAGAATTTTTATTATTTTAATACAAAATATATTAAAACCACAAACACATAATTTTTATGAAAGAGTGAATTAACATAAGAATATAATATTAGATCAGATATATTATATTTTTGTTGCTTTTAGAATATTGGTTAAATGAAGAAATTACATATTCTTGTTCAACATTTGGGTTTCAACATTACCACCACCATAAAAAAAATATTTTAAAAAATTAATTAGATTTATTTGTTGTCTAATTAAAATTCTATCTATATTTTCCCTATAAATACATAGATATAGAAAATTTTCAACATTTTATATATATTTATGATGACTAAGAATGTATTGTCAAGGAACATTAGGGGATAATGGGATTTTGGACCATTTATTATAATACAAAAAATATTTCCCATGAAAACATTGTTTATGGATCTACCCACGCATAACAACCATGATTGTTTCTTTTTAGGGGAATGATCCAAACCTCTGGTATGATTATGTATTATATAGATTTTCCCTCTTTTATTTATCCCATTTCAAATGAATATAAATTATTATAATAGTTTGATTCAAATGTCGATCTTGTTTTATAGATATTGGATTTTCGTCCAAAAAACAAAATTTGACTATTAAATTATTTTTCCACATCATAGTATATTCCATCAAAACTTGATAAATACTATGCAAAAAAATTGGAAGATGTCAATGCCTTATTTTTTTGTTTTAGTCATTATATCCTCAGTTTTCATGTGATCATCCTTAATAGTTGATTTGGATATTAGTTAGAAAAACACCCTGTATCCAATAGATACTGAATAAATATTTTTTTTAGTAGATTGTTATAGTGGATTTGGGAATAATATTCAAGAATAATTTCTGAATCACTGTTATGATAGAGGACTTGGTGTAAATTATACAATCCTCAATCATCAGATACGGCATCGTAATGTTGGGATGTGATAGAAGATGTATATTAAGTGGATTGAATCTTGTTTCGAAACACTAATATTAACAATTGCATGGTTTGAATAGATCGTGTAACTAAAGGTATGATGTATAGCTAAATTAGTTGTAATGGGGTATCAAGGTGTAACTATATGAAGGATTTAGATTTAGGGAAAATATAACTTTATAGGACAAATATGCATATGATAATAGACTCTGTGGGACCTTACTATTGTGTCTAGGGTATAGACAGGATATAAAATATCTCATACCTTGTTATATGTGTCACAGATAATGTGACTCATGGATGGTGTCCTGGAATGTTCCCTATGTGTATAATGGTTGAAAAAATGCTTGTAGATGAATCATATAAAGTGTAAATGGGTATAACCTAGTACAGAAATATGACTATGTTCATGATTACATCTAGGTGTACAAGAGCACAGGAAGATGACACACTGATTATCTAATCAACCATTACACAACATGTATCTTAAGGAAGCAATGTCTTTATTTGGATAATTACATTCCAAGTGAATGTAAAAGACATGTGTATATTTGGGGATGTAAATACATGTCATTTTTCCTAAAATATATTATATGTTTCCTCTATAAAGATGGTATCATCGCACCATCTATTTATTTTAGAGTAGCATCCAGTTATTTTATCCCTTGGATCATATCTCCGAGGGTATAGTGTGGCCTTAAATCCATAGAAAATTATTATGATCCCACTATAGATTTAGACTTGCATTGTGGTTTTGAATTACCTTTATGAGACCAAGGTTTGATCTGTTAATTAATTTGTTTCCCTTTGTATGGTTTTCTGAATTTTCATTTACAACTTATGTGGGTACAATATATTTCAATTGGTACCAACTATGACTTCAGTGTGATACCCTCTATATTTATCAAGACTATGGATATAAAATCATTACATAATTTTTGATCCCTAAAGTGCATGACCAATTGTATGAGAAACTTTAGTGAGGGCATGGTTTAGGGAGTGAGGTATCTCAAATAAGCCTTCCCTAAAATCCCAGAGAAAAATCTAGTGGGTGGGTAGATTTATATAGAATATTTAGAATCTTGTCGGATTATATTTTGATTGATTATTATTAGGTTTTATATTCTTTATTGAAATATATATGTATTTATGATCTTAATACTCTTTACTCTTTATGTTCTGTGAATTTGGGTTGTCTCATTTGGTATTATTATAATCATCCTTGCCTTGACTATACCCACACATGTCATGTATTATGCAGATGGTATACCTTATAACTAAGTATATGGAGGGATAAGTTCTTTTAAATCATATTAATCATGGTAGAAAATGGTTTCATGGGACAATAATCCTCTAATTTTTAGTATGTTGGGTAGTTCTTCAGTTATTGGTGGGATTATATTTACTTCATTTGTTTTCTATTAATTTTTTCATCCTATAATTGTATGATATACCTGTATTCATAAATTTGGAAAATAGTCATTACATTACTTTTATGGAATACTTAATACATAACAAAAACCAACACTCAAGGACAGTAATAGTTTAATGTATTTAGAAACTCGGAACATAATCTTCTAATCATGGTGAAAGATCTTCAACATCTCCCATAAAGATCTTCCCCTTTTTCATTCTTACCTCAAACCTTTCATTATATCCAGGGGAAAAGAAAACATTTAAAGGGTGAGCTAAAATTCATAGTAAGGGTATGCATTGAGAAAATAATACAAACCATATATATTTGAACTTAAATACATGAACATAATGTTTTATATTTAAAATATGGAGCAATGACGTAAAACATGGTAGTACATAAGGAATAGATCATAAAAGAACAGTAATCATGATAAAATAGCATGGGAATAAAACTTGTAATTGTGGAAAAACATTAAGCACATGATTTGATTTTCATAGTAGCCAAGTCATTGCTGTCAAGACCATCTATGTTGACAAAGTCCCTTACGGATCCAGGGTATACTTTCCGTTCCATCCCTATATTACTGAACCGCATTTACTTTCAATTCCAGCCATGTCTATCTCATGAGATATAAATCATTACCCTATGCATTGAAGTGAGATATTGGTCCAACCCATCTCATAATGAAATCATTATTACTTTTTACACAACATAAACATAAATAATTCATCATACCAAAAATAATTAAATGGTTTTCATAAACATCATCCAATCATAACATAATCCATACAAAACAAATGAATAACCAAGAACTCGTAGTGGTCATTCCATCTTCTGAAAGTCGTCTTCTGCACATCCTCATCTCGTACACTAAGATGGGGATAGCCAGATATGAGGTCTATTTTCAAGAACCATCGAGCTCCTTTCAGCTAGTCAAAAATGTTGCCAATCCCTAAGAGTGGTTACATGTTTTTCACGGTCACATGATTATGGCACCGATTGTCAACACAATGTCTCAATCTCGCATCCGCCATCATGGTGAACAAAATCAGGGCATCCCAAAGAGAAACACTGGGGTGTATGAACCCCTTTTCCTATAAGTCCTCCAATTGTACCTGAAGCTCATGAAGCTATGTGGGAGCCATCTGATACGCTGGTGAAGATATCGGTGCCATCCTGAGGTACAAGTTAATTTAAATGTTCACCTCTCTGTGAGGAGGTAGACTAGGAACCTTATAAAGGAAGAAATCCACGTACTAGTCCACCACTACAGGATAGCTTGGACTGTCCACATCAACCGGTCTAAAGTTAAGGCTAGCCAACTAATGGGTGATATGTAGAACTCTCCTTCATGCATGTCCATCCGGTGTTTCAAAGGATCCCTTCTTTCCAGTAAGTGTAAACCTAGTCCCATCCGTGTGGACACACTTCTCATTTCACCTAGTACAATCAATCTGAGCCTGAACTGTAGATAACTCTTCCATACCGAAGATGACGTCGTACGGGCTCGACGCCGCTAATAGATGATCCCAGTCGAATCTCCCACCACTTAGGGTAAGATCACACTATCGAAACCAGTGTGAAATCATTGAATCCTCTCTCATTGGAGTATCTAGACATAAAGATCGATCCAATGGCTCCGTCAGAATATTCATGCTCCGAACAGGGGTTGTGGTAATAAAATAATGAACAGATCATGTGTCAATAAATACTGCAGGTAAGGTGTATTAAACACAGATCGTACCTTGTATCATCTCTAGAGTTCCATGGTCATAGACCTCAACTTCGTGGAGATAAGCTCACCCATGTCCACCTACTCCCTGTGGTCAGGGAGAACCATTGGGTGGTGGTGGCGGTAACACCTTGAATCGTCACCCACGGCACGCTGCTCGAACATCTCCCCTACCACATCTACAAGCTCCCTATGGGCCTCCTCGGTTGAACCTTTGTGTCTACTTGGGTGTTCTTTTGACCATATTCTGATCATCCTTACGGGGGGTCGGACAGTCACGAGCCATGTGACCATGCCCGACACATGTTTAACACTGGATGCTCCTCGCATGATTGGCTCTGTATTCAGTGCACCGCACAACCGACCCTGAATACTACAGTAATCCACCTGTAAGTCTGATTCTATTGGACCTCTGTGAAATCTGTATGATTCCAGCTTTAGAATATATTTCTATGTGACTCCCGGTGGTGGGTCTCGCTTCTAGAAACTTTTCACCATGAAAAATAGCCTCTATGAGGGATCACTCTAACACCCCCACCTACGACGGGATGTTAAGAGAAATCATCAAAGCCCAGATCTCCTTCCTGAGTCCATGATCGACGGATCGGGTCCTGATGAATGGGACACCACCATATCATTGTTGTAACATGTGTGGTCAGTGAACCTCATGAGTACTGAGCCACATTCATGCTACCCTACTGCAGATGTAGAATATTTTGAATGTGCACCGCGTGAAGGGTCAATGGGGAAAACTCTAAACGAAAAAATCACTCCAAGTCTTCCTAGAGAAGAGTCATCTCATCGTGAATTGAGAGCAACAAGCTCCACCATCATCCTGCTACTTCCTGTAGAAGACTGGTGGCACAGATCGCCATGAGATCTGCTTGTGTCCCTACCAGTCAGAAGACTCTCACAACAGCCTCCAACATATCCTCAACTGCCTGTGGGTCTGTCTCACCCTTGAACTCGGTTGTCCTCTAACGCTTGAAATCGTGCAACGCGATCATGCAACGTGCACCCTCTACTTTTGGGGCTGGTGGCATTAGTGGCCTAATGGGTAATGGTACAACTGGTGTCTCCACCGGTTCTTCTACTGAAGTTGTCCATGCACCGAGGCCTCATCGCTCGATGACCTATCTTCATGTTCTATACTAGGAACCCAAGATGGAATCCTACATGAAGGCATCCTAAAAAGAATGAAGTGGGCCAAGGTCAATATGTTAGACCTGGTGAGATAAATCAAAAATAACACATAGGAAACTATTTGAAACACACATGCAATCAGTGTTTTCATGAACTGAGTCAGAAATCAGGAGTCAGGGTCCTGGTGTATGGATATGTCGATCGCCGCATCGACAATGGATTCCCTAAACTGAAAACAACACTCATAACTCTTAACAATATTGTTGTTAAAATATCAAATTCTAATGTTCTACGGTAGAACCGACTCTTATGATACAAATTTGTTAAGACCCATCCACCGGGCCCATTCCATGACTACCACAAGCTCGCCTTCCATTGTTTTGGGGCTGGGGACTAGCACCGAAGGCGTATTCCCTAAAACTGAGAAGGCATAATCTTTATAATCTATATACTAATGCAACCAAGAAAAAAAATACTAACATGAGTAAACTAAATAGTAATAAGAGTGTGTACACTATGTTAAAGGGGATAGAATATAATCCACCTAGAAATTACAATAAAACTAAAATGTAAAATCAACTAAATAGCTCCGGTGGACCCCCAACAAAGATCCTACCTGAAGTGTATGTATAACTCTTGAATGGTCGCCTCTGTGGTATGAATCTTCTATGGTCCACCTCTGAGCTTCCCCTAGTCCTGGTACCCTCGTCCTCAGTCATCATTGTCTGTTGTCTGCACTAAACACAACAAGGTGTGGGGGTAGCCTGAGCAGTGGTGAGTATAAAAAACTCAGTAGGGACCCCGAGACCCTCAAAGGTCTCACAAAATCCACAAACAATAAACCACAATGTATATAAGAAACTGAAAACCCTAATTAGGTAAACTCACATACATATAATGATGTTATCATGTAAACCCTTCTCAACACAAGGCCTAAAACCTTGGAAAATTTCAACTATTCCACGAAGGAATGAATACAACGAAGGCTACCACCACGAAGGTAAAAACCAAATTGGTATGCCATGCAGAAGAATACCATAAAGTTATCACCATGAAGGTAAGTACCACAAAGGTACGCCACATAGAACAATACCACAAATGTATCACCACGATGGTAAGTACCAAAAAGGTATGCCACACTGAATATTACCACAAAGGTATCACCACAATTGTAAGTACCACAAAGGTACGCCACACAGATGAATACCAAAAAGGTATTACCACGAAGGTATGTACCAAAAAGGTAATGATTCAGCTCACACTAGGTATAACATAGGTATGTTAGCAAATATGATCAAATATAACTACTGAATCATCTTACATTGTTAAGAGGCAGACCCACGAAGGATCCTAAATCAGCAGACCCATGTAGGTTCTTAGTATAGCAGACCCATGTAGGATCCTACAGTAGTCCCTCGTGGATTCCAAGTGCAGATCAAAGTGAGACTATCGAACACAGATCCATGTAGGATCCAAAAGCACAGACCCAAAATGGATCCCAAATCACATACCCACATCAGATTCTTTTCTCATGTTACATCCAGCTATAGGGTTCCTGCACTAAGATCTCAAGATTCTGGGTGGGTCCACTCTTCATGCCATAGGTCGAATTCTCCAACATCCATGAAGTCCCCAAAAATTGTATCTGAATGTACCACCATGTAAAAGGGGTCTCAACGCAATATATGGTCTGTCAATCAAACACTTGGTCTATATGTTATTGGCCTTTTAGTTTCGAGGGTCCGGTTATATTATGGCTCGATCTAACCCGGGCGTACGATAACATTATCCAAAAGTCATGTGGGGTATAAAAAAATGACCATCTAGATCCATGATATATGGGGCTGTAAACAATTCTTCAAATAGACACATGTGGCCCAAGATATGGCCGAAAGATAAATAAGGGTCGAAACTGTTCCGGGTCCGGTCCGACACTACCAGGGTAGACCTTGCCCGACCATTACGTGCATGAACTGATCCTCTCGAAGTCCACCCAACACTCTCGGGTTTGGCCCTAGGTCGGAACCAGCCCACTGGGTCTGGCCCGGCCCATTGGGTCTGGACTGGCCCACCGGCACGGCCCGCGGTGTGGTCTGCTAAGGCGGTCCGCTAAGCTCCCCGGCTGGCCGGATGGCCAGCCTCCCCGCCCCCACCCAGTGCGGTCGCGAACCACTGAATGTATTAAATTATAATTTTATATCTGTATATTAGTAATATTGATTGTATTACATTACAATGAAACAAATAAATAAGAGGAAGGTGATGAAAAAAACCTTAATGAATCGGTTGAAGAGATTACCTCTTCTTCGACGCACCTCTTGTAAGCATCCATTTAAGACACTATAGTGGGTCTTTTGAGGAGACCAGAACCTCTATAATGTTTCTTGGGAAGTTGATAAGGTAAATTGGAAGGGTTTGGCCATGTTTGAAGGCTTAAATTTGTGTAAAGAGAAGAGGGAGGAGGTGCCCTTTTATAAGGGAGGAGAGGGGCGCATTTGGAATGTTTGAAAATATTATTTTATTATAAACTTATCTTCAGTTAAAAAATGTCCAAAAATAATTACAGATAAAGATACGATGACTCAGGTTCAATCTAAAATCATCCAATCGGAATAGGGACATGTTTTGGATAATATTTTAATCATTATAATCTTATTTATTTAAATCATTTATTAATGAGTTAAATACTGCATTATTATTGTGTCATAAATACTTTAATTTATATGATGTATAAAATATATAAACAAAATACCATCATGTACGAATTCTTTTTAGATTTCCAATGAATATTTATATTTGGAAATATAATTGATATAACACCTTATAAAAATTAATTACTAAATGATTTTTGTTAATATCAATTTTGTCTTGACATTAAATTAATTAATCCAAATTGTCACTATCACAACCAAGTGGCTCAATGGGGTCCTAAAATCAACCCAAGGATGCCCATTGTCGTCCACTACTCATCAAATAAGGTTAGGACAAGTGTTAAGGTAATTTTGAATTATTATAATATTGTTTTAACCTTAAATTACCCTATTTACCTTTAACCGCGATAAATAAAAGTCAAAAGTTACTATTCACCAAAAACTATTTTCATCTTATTGAAACAGATTTTAATTCTTGATAACAAACAAGTATGTCATATCATTTAAATACAATTCACTGATGTGGTAACATTTCATTTAAATGAAAGAGTCATTTTTTTTAATACCACTATGTGGTTTCAGTATTATTCAAAAATTGATGTTTTTCAAAAAAATACCAAAAATTCAGCCTAAGCTATATTTGATATTCCGAATTCCAAAAACGATTTCTATTTTTCCAAACTGAAAATATAGAAGTGGAATTAATTAATATTAAAATTAATTCCCGTTATCAAAACAAATAGCGTGTTTTTAAGAAACAATAACTATCAAAAGATCGACACCTGTTTATGTCTAATTTCAAAGTGAAATTAATTCCAATGACCAAAATTAGATTAAATGGTAAAAATATATTCTAATTACTCTTTAAAACCAATTAAAATGATAATCTAACCATTTGAATTATTGCGATGAAAAAAGATGTTTTTAATTACAATATAGTGTGCTTTTACTATTCATTATAATATGAAAGTTATCAGAATAATATGAAAAATATATCCAAAGTAATTGTTTTATCCTGATTAAAAATAAGAATATTATTTTTTCAATTTGAACTTATAAACCTGTTAAAACTAGATTTAAAGTGGGCGTGCCATCAAAAGGCGGAAAAACTATAATTTTTTAAAAATACTTATTTTACCCAAAAAAGTAATTTTTGTTCTCATACCATGTTCTAGAAAATGTGTAAGATGAATAATAATGTTATAGAATTAAAAATGTAGTTGATATTATTCATAACGGCTAGTTCATAATATTATTATAACCATATATCATTGTTTATTGAAACCTGGTATTGCGTACAACACAAGCTATCAAGGAAGGACGTGATTGCATGTAATGCAAGCCATGTCGGGGTTGCATGTTTTCCAAGACTCATTTGTTGTTTTTTATAACATAATCCAACCATATTTAATTTATACATTGAATATATATATATACACTTAATGTTGTGTAGAATGGCTACTATCAAACGAATTTGAAATTGTGTGTAACACAATCCGAGAATAGTGTTGATTATACTACAAGCTAATACGGTGTTGCGTATAGCTCAAGACAATATTATTATATTATAAAACAATAGACCTCAATGAAATTAAAAAGAATAACTCTCATAAAATCACGGTTTGTTACATTCTACCCCCCCATAAAATGTATTTCTCCCTTGAAATTCACCGAGGTTATAAATGGTTTATGTAGAGACCCAAATATTGACGTACATTGACATTACATTACTTTTGCAGAACACTTAGTACATAACAAAAACACACACACAAGGATCTTAATAGTTTAGTGTCTTTGGAAACTCAGAATATAATCTTCTAATCCTGGTGAAAGATCGTGAACATCTCCCATAAGTTCTTCCTTTTTTTATTCCTGAAACCTTTCTTTATATCCTGGTGAAAATAAAACATAAAAGGGTGAGCTCAAATGCTCAGTAAGGGTAAACAAAAGAAATATCAATCACATCATATATATAATAATATAGCTTTTGGAAATCTTAACCTGCAAAAGAGCTAATAAAATCATAACATGGGATAAATCATAGTAGTGAAATGAAATCCCAATAATCATAACTTAAAGCATGAAACTTTGTGGCATAGACACATAATCATAGAGAATCGTTTCTTGTTGGTCAAGACTCCTTGCCAAGACTATCTTAGTGGACAAAGTCCCTTTCTGAATCGAGTCACCCTCGTTTCAGTCCTATTTCACTGAACCGGTAAAACCTACCATTCAAGCCATGTCTATCTCATGAGATATAAAATCTTTACCCAATGAATTGGATGGAGATATAGGTCCCACCCATCTCATAATGATACCATTCTTATGTGTGCCACAAAATCATAAATCATACATCATTGCATAACCCATGTAATACAAATGGTAATCTTAAACATCATGACATCATAAATCAATTCATATAAGATAAAAGAATTCATAAAAATAATTCCATCACAACATGATCAAATCAATGTAATAATAGGGATAAAAACAGAACCCTTTATTCTCTTAGATGGAAAATAATTTTGATAAAACACTTGAACTCCATTCTTAAGGAAAATATCCTTTCTTCTTCAAAAACATTTTTCCTTTCATAACATGTCATACGACTTTAAAATAATAGAAGTTGATTAAAAATAAACTTGAAAACTTGTAAAGGAAACTTCTTGGAAATAATGTTTTAAAAATCCATTCATATCGTATAAGTTAAAAAAACATTCTTCGTACTTTTGTCGGAAAAGTCAAAAAGTACCTCGTACGAAAAATGACAAAAGATTCCTTTCATATCTTTTAATAAAAACTCACCGAAGGGTAAAATTGGATTTACAAAATTGTAGGTGGATGGAAATAATATTACATATTGATGAAAAATGGATGTGTATGATAAAATACACCCCAGTAAGTGCCAAAGTATAAACAATCTCGGAAAAAAATGAGATTGTGATATTTCCCTTACCTTAGGTCCGATTTGCATCGTAAGTTTCCGAACCTCCGGTATAATGATTTAAATCAGGTTATTTACTTATTACAGAATCATATTCATTGTTATTATATCATATATGGTTCACTTATGACTTTATATTACCCGTTCTTTTGTAAATTCATGTTAAAGTAGCGTTTTGGGTAAAATCGTCTCATTTGTCTTTCGTGTTTTTAAATTGTAATTGTCAATATGATTAAATGGATCATTATTACTTATATCCAGAATGTAAAACATGATTTATATATAATATATATTCAGAATATACATATATATAATATATTGATAAATTGAATGAAATACACCGTTCATGGAGACAGTAGTCTGTACGTACGCCTGAACGCTGTTTTCATTTCCTTATTGAATAGAATGGAATTATGTAGATGACATACATATAAATATACATAAATCCAGTATCATTATTATGTCATATATTTCATTAGTACTTATTATATATATTTTATAATCATTCATGAATGGTTAATAATTGAGAATGGATCTCATCGCGTTGTGGAGACGGTAGTCCGTACGTACGCACGAGCGATGATATCGTTCCCATGGTCGTGGAATTTTGTAGAAGTGTATTTATACTATTTCAGTATCAATATAAATTTATAATAATAATATATAGTTACTCATTACACCATTATACCCATCCAATTAAGGTGGTGGCAGAATATATATATTACACCACGGCGTGGAGACGGTATTCCGTACGTACGCACGCGCGGTGATTTCCATTTTTCGTATGATGGATAGAAGGTTAATTAGAGTTGTTTATTATTTATAATAACATATCGGTATATATAAGAAATAATTATGTTATTACTTTATCATGAAACAACTAATGAAGAATAAGTTGAAGAAGAAAGAAATTGAAAAAGATTGGTAATGGATATTACCCCTTTTTGACGCGCCTTCACTTAACCTCAACATAAAGAACTAAGGATGGTCTTTGAAGAATACCAGGACCTCTAGTATGATACTAGGGAAGTGGAGAAGATATTTTGACAGGAGTTTTCTGAGCTTTAAGGCTCAAAGTTGTGTGAGGAATTGAGGGAGGAGGTTCCCTTTTATAAGGGAAGAGAGGGGCATCTTAGGAAAATCTCAAAATATTATTTTATAATAAGGTAAAATTCGGTTCATAATGGTTCCAAATGCTCTTATTTCGAATATAAAGTGGGGATGGGTCGAAATAATTTCATCCAATAGGAGTTAGACATGTTTAGGTTATTATTTTAACCTTATCAATTAGATTTAACTCTAAGTTAAATAATTTAACTTTTACCGTGTCTTTTTGTTTTCATACACTATATGGATAATAAAATTACTATATCAAGACAAACGATCCCCAAGTTGTTTATTATTAATATATATATCCTTATCTAAGTCATTTGGACGAACCTTAGATTTTTAGTAATTAAATAACAATTAATAATATTATATTTGTTTTAAAAACTAATTTATGTCAATTTTGACACTATTTGGTACATGATTTTTATGAAATTTCTAACAGAATGATAAGTTCAAACCAATTTACTTAAACCAACAATAAGATGTCTTATTAACCTTGAAAATTAGTTTAAGTCATAAAAAGTCTCAAATTACATTTATTTGGTCATTTATAACATCAATTATGTTAATATTTTTATAAAAAGTTAATTACTACATCATCGTTGTGTAATAAATAAATTATATTATTTAAAGTATAGAAATTACAAATAACATACCATTATGTAGGAAATCTTTTTATCTTTCTAAGGAATATTTATAGTCGAAATTATATTATGTATAATCCTATATTAAAAATGTTTTAGTAAATATACTTTGATTTTAACTCTTTTAACTCTTCTTTGAATTAAATAATAATAAATCTCCTAATCTAATCCAAGTGGACCTAAATGGACATATTTTATTCCTAGGTTTGTTTTTGGTCGCACTAAACTTGTCCAATATAATTAGGACATGTTTTAGGGTAATAATGATATCATCTTTACCCTCGATTGCCCTATTTACTTTTAACTGTGGTAAATAAAAGTAAAAATCTACTATTCACCAAAAATTATCTTCATCTCATTGAACCACATTTTACTTAGTGAAATCAACTGTGTATCTCCGATTTTTGAAATTACATTCATAGAAGTGATTAAATTAAGATTTATGAAAAAATTAATTTTTTTAACTACCACTTAGTAGTTTCACTATTCGTCAAAAATTGAAGTTTTTCAGAAAAATGCCAAAATTTCACCCTAAGCTATAATTGATATTATGAACTAAAAAATGATTTCTATTTTACCAAATTCAAAACATATCAGTTGCATTAATTAATTTACTAATTAATTCCCGTCATCAAAACAAATATCATGTTCTTAAGAAATAATAACTATCAAAAGATTGACACTTGATTATGTCTGGTTTAAATGTGAAATTACATCCAATGAACAACATTGTATTAAATTGTAAAAATATATTCTAAATATACTTTAAAACCACTAAAATTAATAATTTATCACTATTAAGTATTTTGATTGAAAAATTTGTTTTTAATTAAAATTTAGTAATTTTCACTATTCATCAAAATATGAAAGTTATCCGAAAATCACCAAAATTTAACCTTAGGCTAAATTCGATACTCCGAATCCAAAAATGAAGTCCATTTTGAGAGATAAAATTTCTAAAATTTTAAAAGGTGGTTATTACTATTCATAACGGCTAGTTTTAATAATATTTGAATACTATATCGTTGTTTAGTGAAACTCGGTATTGCGTACGACACAAGCTATCGAGGAAGGTTGTGATTGAATGTAATACAAGGCAAGTCAAGGATGCGTGTTGTGCAATCTTCTTTTGGTGTAGCGTACAACATAAGAAATTAGTGAAATTAAAAAGAATATTTTTTCATAAAATCTTGGGCTGTTACATTCTACCCCCCTTAAAATGAATTTCACCCTCGAAATTCATCTGGGTCATAAATGGTTTACTACTTGAAAGTTTATTTAATAGAAACCTACATCATAAAAAAGAATACCAAAACCAATCTTTAAAAACAAAAGTATGAAACGTAACGGTTACCCAAATAAACTAATCACTGGGTTTCCACATAGGTGAAAATATGGATATGGAAGAGAAATCTAACAATCATGTTCTGAAGGAGAGTGGTAGAGAACATGGCTATGGAAAATCTAGTAATCAAAAAGCCATAAATTCGTGACGATCTAAGGTACCATCTGATTAATCAGATATAAGATCACTAGGACAACATTTTTGGTTTTCAAGATCGTTTCCCAAAAGTTGAAGAATTTGAATTAGAATAAATACTTACATTATTTTGGTACAATCTCACTGTTGTTCGTGCCTTGAACAATTTCCACATCACCTCTTAAATAAATGAAGTTGAATTTGTTATTCGTGAAGTGTTAGTAGATCATGTGATAGAATGACGGGTCATTCCATCTGTCTCAAACAAAAGGTTAGAAAAAGTTATATACATAAGTCATTCTATAGTGATATTAATCATATATAGTTCCAAAAATGGACTTTATACTTCATATATCATACTTCTTAATATAATAAAACTAGTTTCTAATAAACAGGGACTTCCTGTAGGCCAGTGGTAGGCGATAAAGGCCAGTCGCACTTCAGTTGTCGGTTCGATTCCCACAGCATTGTCCGACGCGATGGGTTGTCTCCCATCCTGCAGGTTGTCCTTTTTCTAAAACTACATTACTATAACATCCCATCAATAATATCGATAATCTTTTATCCTTAAACAATACTAACTTATGTCCAAAATAATCCATTCTAATCTTTAGGCTTATCCATAATACTGCAGTCCACTCTCATAATATAGTGAAAATGATTACCAGAGATTTAATACTGTCGTTGATCCCCATATATCATAAGATATGTCTTGTTGGTCACATTCCAAACATTCAAAGGCCTTAATCATGTATTCTCTTGAATACCCATTGAACCTTAGTGAAAACGTGAATGCAGTTAAAAGATAACTCTTTCCACATACCAAAAACCAAAAATTCTATATTCTCAAACCATGATATTACCTTCTCCTTATATCAGTCATGAGCTCATGAATACAATAACACACCTCATTATCTTATTATTGCTTCATTATGCGCATATCATCTACTTTACAAAAAAAATATCTGAATAACATTTCATGGTTACTAGTTCCATTAATAATAAACTTTAAAAACTTAGGAATGTCAATAGTGTAACAATCCTTAGATGTCTCTTTATTCCATAGTACCATGAGATTACTTATACAACATTACACTTGATAAACATGTAATCATTCCACTACCTTCTTAAACCATTGACCGAGCTTCAACAATTCTTTCATCTCACATATCATTTTTAGTCTCTTCATCATCATCAACATAAATACTTCCCATACGACCATACTGATTCTCTTCATGAGACATTACCTTAGGGCATTGGTTTGCATAATTCCCGTAAATTCCACATTTAAAACATTTAATCATTGTTGATGTCGTAGAAATACCATTATCTTCATCCCTTGTGTAACTGATCCTTTTCCTTTTCACTTGCTGGCTTTGTGTCCTTCTTTTCCACACCCAAAGCATCTTCCAGTTCCTTTGAAACATTCTCCTTGATGCCTCTTCCCACATGATTTAAATAGGGGCAATTGAACTTTCTTTCCTCTATGATAATCATGAAACTCCATCTTTCTCTTATTAGCAGAGTCAGGAAACATACCAAATTTTACTTTATTGATCATATTATGAGATTGCTGATTCAACATACTAATAATGTTTGGACCTCCAAATCCCATTTTATTTGGTTTCACATGAAGAATATCATTCCATTGTCCATCATATCCTCCATTATCGTGAATCATCTTATTTCCAGCCATTTTCTAAAACGCAACAAGAATAGTGTGAGAGGAAAAAGTCATGCTAGGGAAAACAACATAATAAAGGGGGAGTACCTTCAATATCTAACATCTTATGTTTAATTATATGATTGTTAGCGTAGTTCTAGTACTATAACCTATACGTATACTTAACCTTAGGGACATCCCTAGACATACCTTAGAAATATCTCTAGGGATCTCACTAACGTTTTCGCATCCTAGTTTCCAAAGGTTGACTAAATCTTTCCTCTGATACCAACTGTAGTGACCCGAAGCTTGACGTACATTGACATTACATTAATTTTTCGGAATAATTAGTACATAACAAAAACACACACACAATGATCGTAATAGTTTAGTGTCTTTGGAAACTCAGAATACAATCTTCTAATCCTGGTGAAAGATCTTGAACATCTCCCATAAAGATCGTCCTTTTTTTATACCTAAAACCATTCTTTATATCCTGGGGAAAAGAAAACATAAAATGGTGATCTCAAATCCTCAGTAAGGGTAAACAAATGAAATATCAATCAAATCATATATATAAGAATATAGATTTTCGAAATCCTAACCTGAAAAAAAGCTAATAAAATCATAACATGGGATAAATCATAGTAGTGAAATGAAATCCCAATAATCATAACATAAAACATGAAAATTTGTGGAATATACACATAATCATAGAGAATCATTTCATGTTAGTCAAGACTTATTTCCAAGACTATCTTAGTGGACAAAGTCCCTTTCTGAACCGAGTCACCCTCGTTTCAGTCCAGTTTCACTGAACCGGTATAACCTACCATTCCAGCCATTTCTATCTCATGAGATATAAAATCATTACCCAATTCATTGGAGGGAGATATAGGTCCCACCCATCTCATAATGATACCATTCTTATGTGTGCCACAAAATCATAAATCATACATCATTGCATAACCCATGTAATACAAATGGGAATCTTAAACATCATGACATCATAAATCAATTCATATAAGATAAAGTAATTCATAAAAATAATTTCATCACAACATGATCAAATCAATGTAATAATAGGGATAAAAACAGAAACCTTTATTATCTTATATGGAAAATAATTTTGATAAAACACTTGAACTCCATTTTTGAGGAAAATATCCTTTCTTCTTCAAAAACATTTTTCCTTTCATAACATGTCATAAGACATTAAAATAAAATAAGTTGATTAAAAATAATTTTGAAAACTTTTAAAGGAAGCTTCATGGAAATAATGTTTTAAAAATCCATTCATTCTGCATAAGTTAAAAAAACATTCTTCGTAATTTTGTCGGAAAAGTCAAAAAGTACCTCGTATGAAAAATAACAAAAGATTCCATTCATATCTTTTACTAAAAACTTACAAAAGGGTAACATTGAATTTAAATAATTTTAGGTGGATGGAAATAATATTACATATTGAGGAAAAATGGATGTTGATGATAAAATACAACCCAGTAAATGCCAAATTATAAACAATCTCGGAAAAAAATGAGATTGTGATATTTCCCTTACCTTAGGTCCGATTTGCTTCGTAAGTGTCAGAACCTCCTGTATAATGATTTAAATCATGTTATTGACTTCTTACAGAATCATATTCATTGTTATTATATCATATATTTTTAACTTATGACTTTATATTACCCGTTCATTTGTAAATTCACGTTAAAGTAGCGTTTTGGGTAAAATCGTCTCATTTGTCGTTGGTGTTTTTAACTAGTAATTATTAATATGATTACTTGGATCATGATTACTTATATCCAGAATGTAAAACATGATTTCTATATAATATATATTCAGAATATACATATATATAATATATTGATAAATGGAATGAAATACACCATTCATGGAGACAGTAGTCCGTACGTACGCATGAACGCTGTTTTCGTTTCCTTATTGAATTGAATGGAATTAAGTAGATGACATACATATAAATATACATAAATCCAGTATCATTATTATTTCATATATTTCATTAGTACTTATTATATATACTTTATAATAATTCATGAATGGTTAATCACTGAGAATGAATCTCATCGCGGCGTGGAGACGGTAGTCCGTATGTACGCACGAGCGATGATATCGTTCCCATGGTCGTGGAATTGTGTTGAAATGTATATTTACTAATTCATTATCAATGTCAATTTATAATAATCATATATAGTTACTCATTACACCATTATACCCATCCCATTAAGGTGGTGGCGGAAAATAGATTACACCACGGCGTGGAGACGGTATTCCGTACGTACGCACGCGCGGTGATTTCCTTTTTCCGTAGGATGGATAGAAGGTTAATTAGAGTTGTTTAATATTTATAATAACATATCAGTATATATATGAAACAATGATGTTATTACTTTATCATGAAACAACTAATGAAGAAGAAGTTCAAGAAGAAAGAAATTGAAAAAGATCGGTAATGGATATTACCTCTTTTTGACGCGCCTTCACTTAACCTCCACTTAAAGAACTAAGGATGGTCTTTGAAGAATACCAGGACCTCTAGGATGATACTAGGGAAGTTGAGAAGCTATTTTGTCAGGGGTTGGCCGAGCTTGAAGGCTGAATGTTGTGTGAGGAAGAGAGGGAGGAGGTTCCCTTTTATAAGGGAGGAGAGGGGCATCTTAGGAAAATCTCAAAATATTATTTTATGTTAAGGACAAATTCGCTTTATAATGGTTCCAAATGGTCTTATTTCGAAGAAAAAGTGTGTATGGGTCGAAATAAACTCATCCAATTGGATTTAGACAAGTTTAGGTTGTTATTGTAACCTTATCAATTAGATTTACCTCTAAGTTAAATAATTTAACTTTTACCGTGTCTTTTTGTTTTCTTACACTATATGGTTAATAAACATACTATATCAAGCCAAACGAACCCCAAGTTATTTATTATTAATATATCTATCCTTATCTAAGTCATTGGGCCGAACATTAGGTTTTTAGGAATTAAATAACAATTAATAATATAATATTTGTTTTAAAAACTAATTTATGTCAATTTTGACACTATTTGGTACATGATTTTTATGAAATTTCTAACAGAATGATAAGTTAAAACCAAGTTACTTAAATCAACAATAACATGTCATATTAACCCATAAAATTAGTTTAAGTCATAAAAAGTCTCAAATTACATTTATTTGGGCATTTATAACATCAATTATGTTAATATTTTCTTAAAAAGGTAATTACTGCATCAAAGTTGTGTCATAAATAAATTTATTTATTTAAAGTATAGTAATTACAAATAAAATACCATTATGTAGAAAATCTTTTTAGATTTCTAATGAATATTTATAGTCGAAATTATATTATGTATAACCCTATATAAAAAATGTTTTAGTAAATAAACATTGATTTTACCTCTTTTCACTCTTCTTTGAATTAAATAATAATAAATGTCCTAATCTAATCCACGTGGGCCTAAATGGTCATATTTTATTCCTGAGTTTGTTTTTGGTCGAACTACACTTTTCCAATAGAATTAGGACATGTGTTAGGGAAATAATGATATCATCTTTACCCTTAATTTCCCTATTTACTTTTAACCGTGTTAAATATAAGTAAAAAGATACTATTCACCAAAAATTATTTTCATCTCATTGAACCAGATTTACTTACTGACATCAACCGTGTCTCTCGGATATTTGAAATTCCATTCACAGAAGCGGTAAAATGAAGATTTATGAAAAAATTAATTTTTTTAACTACCACTTAGTAGTTTCACTATTCATCAAAAATTGAAGTTTTTTAGAAAAATGCCAAAATTTCACCCTAAGATATAATTGATATTATGAACTAAAAAATGATTTCTATTTTACCAAATTCAAAACATATCAGTTGCATTAATTAATTTAAAAATTAATTCCCGTCGTCAAAACAAATAACGTGTTCTTAATAAATAATAACTATCAAAAGATTGACACTTGATTATGTCTGGTTTAAATGTGAAATTACATCCAATGACCAACATTGTATTAAATCATAAAAATATATTATAAATATACTTTAAAACCAATAAAATTAATTATTTATCACTATTAATTATTTTGATTGAAAAATTTGTTTTTAATTAACATTTAGTAATTTTCACTATTCATCAAAATATGAAAGTTATCCAAAAATCACCAAAATTTCACCTTAGGCTAAATTCGATACTCCAAATCCAAAAATGAAGTCCATTTTGAGAGATAAAATTTCTATAATTTTAAAAATGCTTATTACTATTCATAACGGCTAGTTTCAATAATATTTTAATAGCATATCGTTGTTTAGTGAAACTCGGTATTGCGTACGACGCAAGTTATCGAGGAAGGTTGTGATTGCGTGTAATACAAGGCAAGTCAAGGATGCGTGTTGTGCAAGCTCTTTTTGGTGTAGCGTACAACACAAGACATTAGTGAAATTAAAAAGAATATTTTTTCATAAAATCTTTGGCTGTTACAGTTTACTACTTGAATGTTTCTTTCATAGAAACCCACATCGTAAAAAGGATCACTAAAACTTCATTTTAACTAGTGAAGTTAGAATCATAACGTTCACCCAATGTAACTCAGCACTAGGTTTCCACATAAAACAATATAGGAGAAAATATGGATAGGGAAGCGAAATCTAACCCTCATGTTCTGATGGAGAGTGGTAGAAAACATGGCTATGAAAAAAACATCATTCACAAAGCCATACATTTGTGATGATTCAATGTACGATCTAATTCATTAGATATGTGCACATTAGGACAACATTTTTGGTTTTCATGATCATTCCCCTAAAGTAGAAGAATAATTAAAAGAAATTAATTCTTTATTTCGGTAAAATCTCACTGTTGTTTGTGCCTTGAACAATTTCCAAATCATCTCCTAAAGAAATGAAGTTGAATTTTTCTTCTGTGAAGTGTTATCATATCATGCGATAGAATGATGGTTCATTCCATCTATCTCAAACAAAAGGTTATAAAATGTTATCAAATATACATAAGTCCATCTATGGTGAGGTTAATCGTATATGATTTCCAAAAATGGACTTATACTTCATCTATCATACTGCATAAAATAATAAAACTAGTTTTTAATAACCATGGACTTCCTGTTGTCCAGTGGTAGGTGATAAAGGCCTATCTCACTTTGGTTGTGGGTTCAATTCCCACAGCCTTGTCTGACGTGACGGGTTCTTTCCCACCCTACAGGTTGTCTTTTTTCAAAAAATACATTGTTATAACATCTCATCAATAATATCAAAAAGTGTTCTATCCTTAAACTATACAAACACATGTCCAACATAATCCATTCCTATCATTAGGGTTATCTAAAATACTTCTATCCAAGATCATAGTAAAAACAATTACTATAAATGTCATCTACCGAGCATGTGAATACCATCATTTATCCCCCATATATCATATGATATATCTTGTTCGCCACATTCCAAACATGTGAAGACCTTAATCACGAATTCTCTTGCAACATGAATTACAATAGAACCTTATTTGAAAACAAGAATGGTGTCAATAGTTGTCTCTTTCCACATTCCAAAATCACAAAAATTCTTTATACTCATACTATTATATAACATTGTCCTTATATTAGTCATGAGCTAATGAATATAGTAAAACGTATTATTTTCTCGTTATCCCTTCATTATGAACAGATCATCTTCATTCCAAAAATATTTCAATCACTTTTCATGGTTACCGATGCAATATTTTTATGGAAAACCACAATGGACCAATATATAGGTATTCCAATATACCATAAAAGTACCTCAACAAAATTATTCTTGAATAACAATAAATAAACACATTAAACCATCCTCTTCAATGATTATCATGGAATAATTCCTTCCTTGATTTAGAATTAACCTCTTAGATAATGTCATTTAGTTGGGTAATACCCATGTTCTCCACAGATAAGAAATTGAACTCCATAAAAGTCTGTCACTTTATAACCCTTCTCTCCACACAAATAGCATTTTCCCATCCATTTGATTTATTCATCACGGTTATTCTTACCTTCATTAGAAATCTCAATCTTCCTTTCTCTATGCTCCTCAACATGAGAACTTTCATAAAAGTCCATCTTCCTTTTATTTTATGAATTGGGAATACCACTAAAGATATCCATGTTAATCATATATCGTGATGACTGATTCAGCAAAATCACAAAATCATTCTTTCCAAGAATTACTCAATTTCATTGCTCATAGTCACCAATTTTCCAATTAGATTCAATGTTGACCCAATTCCTTCTGGTTTCCTCCATTGACTAAAACAAAAAACCATGGTGTATGAAACAGTTAAAATAATGAGGAACCATGTAATCATAAAAAGCTATTTATGGGATGCCTAACTTATCACACATTCTTTAATCCAGGAAACCATAGGTTCACCCTAGGTTATTCATGATCGTCAACATAATTCTAGGACTGTAACCTATAGTTATACTAAACCTTAGGGACATCCCTAGACTTACCTTAGAAATATCTCTATGAATCTCACTAAAGTTCTCGCATCCTAGTATCTAATGGTTGAATAATCCTTTCCTCTGATACCAACTATAGAGACCTGAAGCATGATGTACATAGACATTACATTACTTTTGTGTAATAGTTAATACTTAAAAAAACCAACACTCAAGGACATTAATAGTTTAGTGTCTTTGGAAACATAGAACATAATCTTCTAATCATGGTGAAAGATCTTCAATATCTCCCATAAAGATCTTCTCATTTTCATCTTATATAAAACCTTTCTTTATATCCTAGGGAAAAGAAAACATAAAAAGGGTGACCTTAAATGCTCAGTAATGGTAAGCATGGAGAAAATAAAACAAACAATATACATTTGAACTTAAAAACATGACCATAATATTTAAACATCAAAATCGTGAGCAATGACATAAAACATGGAAGTACATAAGGAATATATCATAAAAGAACATTAATCATGATAAATTAGCCTGGGAATAAAACTTGTAATTGTGGAAAAACATTAAGCACATGGTATGATTTCCAATGTAGTCAGGGCATTGCTGCCAAGACCATCATAGTGGACAAAGTCCCTTACTGAACCAGGTTTACATGTCGTTCCAGCCCTGTATTACTGAATCGGATTTACTTTCCGTTCCAACCATGTCTATCTCATGAGATATAAATCATTACCCATTCCATTATAGGGAGATATAGGTCCGACCCATCTCATAATGAAATCATTCATACGTTTGCGACAACATAAACATAAATCAATCATCATAACCCAAATAATAAAATGGGTTTCATAAACCTCATACCATCATAAAATAATACATATAAAACAAATCAATATCATTTCATCATAAAAAATCAACCCATGTAAATCATAGAGACATTATACTTGAGGCATACAAATTCAATCACCACATTTGTACGCTCGCGCGGTGATTTTATTTTCCGTAGGATTGATAGAAGGTGAAATAGGGTTGTTTCATATTTATAATATCATATTAGAATATTACTGATGCTGATTGTATTACATTTAAATGAAACAATTATATAAGATGAAGTTGAAGAAAAAAGAAACTTGAAGGAATCTGTAGAAGCGATTACCTCTTCTTCGATGGAGATCTTCTAAGCTTCCTCTTAAGGCAATAGAGTTGGTCTTTTGAGGAGACCTGGACCTCTATAATGATTCTAGGAAAGATGAGAAGGGTAATGGGAAGGTTTTTTCTGAGCTTGAATGCACAAAATTGTTTAAATAGAAGAGGGAGGAGGTTCCCTTTTATAAGGGAGGAGTGGGGAACCTTTGGAAAGTGTGAAAATATTATTTTATTATAAACTTATCTTCGGTTTCAAAGGTCCAAAAACCATTAAAGATGAATATAATATGACTCATGGTCAATATAAATTCATCCATTCAGAATTGGACATGTTTTGGATAATATTTTAATCATTATAATCTTATTTATCTAAATCATTTATTAATTAGGTAAATACTGCATCATTATTGTGTCAGAAATAATTTAATTTATTTTATGTCTAAAAATTATAAAAAAATATCATCATGTAGGAAAGATTTTTATATTTCCGATGAATATTTATAGTCGATAATATAATTTATATAACCCCTTATAAAATTAATAACAAAATTATTTTTGTTAATGTCAACTTTGTCTTTACATTATATTAATTAATCCAAATTGTCATTATCACTACCAAGTGGATCAATGGGGTCCCAAAATCGACCCAAGAAAGACCATGGTCGGCCAATACTCATCCAATAAGGATTGTACAAATGTTACAGTAATTTTTAATTATTATAATATTCTTTTAACCTTGAATTACACTATTTACCTTTAACCACAGTAAGAAAAAAGTCAAAATATAGTATTCACCATAAAAAAATTTCATCTTATTAAACAAAATTTTACTTCTTGATAACAACCATGTATGTCAGATTTTTGAAATTCAATTCACAGAAGTGGTAAAATTTTATTTAAATGAATGAGTCAGTTTTTTTAACTACCACTAAGTGGTTTCACTATTCATCCAAATTAGAAGTTTATCAGAAAAATATCAAAAATTCAGCCTAATCTATTTGATATTCTGAATTCAAAAATGATTTATATTTTTTGAAATTCAAAACATTTAAGTGGAATTAGTTAATTTTAAAATTAATTGTCGCTATCAAAATAAATAGCGTGTTTTTAATAAACAATAGCAATCAAAAGATCGACACTGTTTTATGTACAATTTCAAAGTGAAATTAATTCCAATGGGAAAAATTGGATTAAATGGTAAAAATATATTATAATTACACTTTCAAACCAATTAAAATGATAATATATCTATATAAATAATTGAAATTAAAAAATTTGTTCTTAATTAAAATATAGATTGTTTTTACTATTCATTAAAATAAGAAATTTATCAGAATAATATGAAAAATATATCCAAAGTAAATTTTTATATACTAATTCCAAATAAGAATGTTATTTGGTCAAATTGAACTTATAATCCCATCAAAAACTTGATTTAAATTTGGTGCACCATCAAAATTGTGACAAAACTACAATTTTTGAAGAATACTAATTTTACCCGAATTTTTTTTTCTCATACCATGTTCTAGAAAATGTGTAAGGTTAATAATAATGTTATAAAATTTAAAATTTAGTTGATACTAATCATAAAGGATAGTTCATAATATTATTATAACAATATATCATTGTTTAGTGAAACCTGGTACTGCGTACAACACAAGCTATCGAGGAAGGTCGTGATTGTGTATAATGCAAGCCAAGTCAGGGTTGCATGTTGTGCATGACTCCTTCGTTGTTTCATATATCAGAATCCAAAAATATATCATTTATACATTGAGTTTATATATATATATATATATATATATATATACAGTCAAGGTTCCGTAGAATGTTTATGATCAAACGAATTTGAAATTGTGTGTAACACAATCCAAGAATAGTGTTGAATATACTGCAAGATAAAACAGTGTTGTTTATAGTGCTATATAATCTTGGTGTAGCTTAAAATAGAAGACATAAGTGAAATTAAAAAGAATAATTCTCATAAAATATCTGGTTTTTATAGTCATTTTACCATTGATGTAGACATAGACACTGAAGCCGGGTGGTCTTTAGGGCGGCAGACGTCGCATGTTTTTAGAAAGGAAACCACAAGCGATTGTAGTTTTGACATATTAAAACCACCATACCTAAGTGGTAAATTACAGGCTTAATGATCTGGAGGGAAAATATGAGTCCACCTAGAGGCTATAGAGGCTTATAACATCAAGGATAAATGTATGATACATGGAAAATTCCATGTATTTTCCACTATAGCTGTAATTCTGATGGACATATGTTATAGTCCAAACAATGTTTTCACAAATCTTTATTTTGACATGAATATTTTGGTTTAATTTATTACTTGAATCTTACACATGGAGAGTCCTACATTTGTATAATCAATAATCATGCAATTTTTTCGATAGTTATAATTTTCTCTTAGAGGTGAGATATTTTTTTGGGATGTCTTAGTAGCGACATAGAGGCCACACATCATCATTATTGGTATGGAATGTCTATACACAATTCATGATTAGATTTAATGTTGTTTGTGAAGAGTGTGTTTTTTCCATAGATATGGAACCATGATTTCATTTTTTGGTGAAAGGGAAGCATAGACCATGCTGGACGGACTAACACATAGGCGGGTGCAACCGATTACTCATCAGTTTTCCAACCTCACTTAAGATGCAGTGGACCATACGAGTCCCCAATTTGTTTTAATGGTTGATGAATATGTGGACTTTTTTCTTAATGTTGTTTTAGGATTACCTCCCTATATGGGGTTGAGTTATGCATTGTTCTACATTCTAGTATGACACTAATATCTACACCAGCATATGGAATTTCTCTTACATAGATTTGTGATTTAAGGATACTGTTAGAAGGGTTATAGAGAGTGGTCTTCATGAGACCTAATGTTTCAATATTGGTGTAAAAAGTTTTGATTTCCAATAAATAATATGAGAGATTTGTGTTATCTATGGATTAATTGTTCTTGAACCATTGATCATGAAGAATAATTATCCACTATTGAGGATTGATGACCACATTGATCTATTGAAAGGGGTGAGATGGTTATCTAAAATTATCCTCAGATTAAGCTATCACAAGAATCATATATGGGATGAGGACATATCGAAGATTATTTTTATATGTCGTTAAGGTCACTATGAGTACACGAAAATTCAATTTGGAATGATGAAAAACCCATCAATGTTCATGGGAGTCATGAACCAGATATTTCAACCTTTCATAGACCATATTATTTTGGATTTCATCGAAGAAATCTTAGTTTATTCAACACCTAATGAGTAGTACACCAGACAATTTGGGATAGTCCTTCACACACATTGATAGAAAAGAAATTATGTGAAGCTCTTAATATTCTAATTGTTGATTTCAGTGGTCCATTTTCTAAGACAATTCATTTCAAAGGCTTTAGATGTAGTGGATGCAGTGATGGTTGATGTAGTTACATCTTTTGAGCCACCTAAGTGTGTTACCAAGGTGTGGAATTTCTTTGGATTGGAAGGGAACTATCAGAGTCTGGAACCTATCTTATTCAAAATGGAATATACCGTAAAATATTTGAAATGAAATGGGATGTGTTTTGTGTGTATAGTAAAGCTCATGTTGTGATTTTAGGAGCTGAGGTAGTGGTTGAAGAGTAATCCACTCATAGGATACCAGGGAGATATGTCAAGTAAATTGTTTTATATGATGCATATGAATATAGGTTTTTTTTTTGCTGTGATTATGAGTCATGTGGTTATTTCAATCATTCACACTAATTGTGACCACATGAGAAGAAAATTTTAACCCACGATCATGAGAAAGAAGTATTGAATATGTGGAAACACTACCTGATGGGTGAGCAGTTTGTTGTCTACTCTGACCATAAAGTTGCTTTGTATATCTTATCCTAAATTAATGGGAACATGAGAGATAGGTGATAGATATAGCTCTTCCAAGACTATGAATTTCATATTTTCTATACTCTATTGATGGGGATCCTGGCGATAGGTGCATTTAATATATGATCCTCTTTTTAGTTTCCGAATATTCCATTAGAGTAGTTGGCCTCATCACATATATCTATTATGAATGCGGATATATAAACATAAACTAAAAATTGATTGTAACACCTCAAAGTTTATAGCTTTTTAGTGAGGAAAATATTGGGGATACCGACTTTGAGACCCTATGATTTCATATGTTCATAGTTCATGCTCGTCAAGGATATTAAAAAGGTGGATATCAACTCTCTCTTTTCAAAGTATGTATAGTTGTAAGAGGTGAAATATAGGAGAGGGTTCTAAGGGAGTTTCATATATCCCCTTTAGAATTACATCCTGGTATGGGGAATATTTAACATGACCTCGGACATATGTTTTGGTGTCCATGGCTATAGAATGACGGCTCATTCGTTTTCTCTCAATGACTGAAATTTTAGCATGTGAAGAATGTGCAATTGACTCCCATGGGTGTTGGTCAGACTCTTGAGGTACAATAATGGAATTGGAATTGGATATTGATGGACATAATAATTATTTTACTATGTTTCTACATTATTCATGACCCCGTTTAGGTGATTGATGTCCATATCACCACGTTGGCCCACTTCCAATGTATTCATGAGTACAATTCAGTTGTGATCATGGAACACCACAACATCAAAGAGACATATCGACTCTATAGAGTTCCATATATGGTTGTTTTTTATTATGATAACCAATTTACATCCCTACTATAGAAGGGGTCCAAAATGGTTTTTGAGATAAAAACATTCTTGAGCAATGAATGTCACCCACAGACAGTTGGCCGGACTGTGCAGACCAATAAAATTATGGAGGATATTCTATGGGCATACATGATAGCCTAAAACCATAGTTGGGAGGATCAAATACGACTTACTGAGTTTTTATACATCAAAATATAGAATTCCATGATTGGTATGGAACCATTTGTAGGTTTTTATGGGAGACACTATATATAACCACTTTGTTGTACTAACCTAGGATAGTCTGCACTCAAGGGAATAGAGTTTGTGGGATAATTTATAGAGATGGTGTAGAAAATTTTGGATGGTTTTAATAATATATAAATTCATATAATCCCTTATGATGACAACTGACGAAGTCCTCTGGTGTTTTAGGATAGAGACCATGGGTTTCGTTAGTTATCACCTAGTAGGGAATTATGTTGATTTTGTTGGGGTAGAAAGCTATCTATTGGGTGAATATTCCATTTTAGTTATTGTGTAGAGTTGGAGAGTTGGTGTAATACGTGTCACTATCTCTGTAGATATATTAGGCGCTCAACATATTCAACATATCAAAGTTGAGATGTTACATTCATGATCCATCATACGTCATCGACAAGTTATCGTTGGGCTTTAGGGATGGATTTAATTCTTCTAAAAACCCATTGAATATTGGGGATTAATAAGAGATGATCCATATAGTCAAATTGATTCATTTGGTTCATTTATAGTGGAATCATGGGAATCTCGAAAGAGTACATGGGATTAAGAGGGTCATATTAATGATTAGTACCCTTATATGATTGAGTAACCCTTGTTTTGGATATTTGAGTATATAAATCCTCAAGGTAAAGAGAATGTAACCTCTTGAATTATCTCTGTATTTTTTTTGATATTATATGGATTGATTTTGAAGTTACCACTCGTAATGATTTTTATTTTGAGGCTATGTATTCCCAGAAAAAATGTTTGAAAAATA
Organism: Viscum album; assembly: GCA_963277665.1. Lineage (NCBI taxonomy): Eukaryota > Viridiplantae > Streptophyta > Magnoliopsida > Santalales > Viscaceae > Viscum > Viscum album. The sequence continues at coordinate 264,792 of CAUJRU010000781.1, forward strand.
TTAATATTGTAATTGTAAATGTTTTTGTTTTTTCGGAAAAGGAGGAATAACCCTTAAATGTTAGTTCAAATTAGAAATTAAAGGGAACCATTGATTCAGGAATAGTGGATTTATACTAGGTGAAAGCTATCTTTTTTTGACATGGATCATTTGAGAAAATGTTTTATTGGAAATTTAAATGAATAAAATTATTTATTAAAATTATATTATTTCATTGACACATCAATCGGCTTATTTTAAAATAAAATATTCATGGGAGTTCGATGGATTGTATAATGAAACTCATTACCACTAGATAGATCGTGAATAATCCTCTGGAGGCTCTCTCGGCCAGAAGATGATAGAACCTCAGATTGACGATCGATAGACACTCATCATTGTAGATCTCCCCAACAGTAATAAGGTAATGAATTTTATTTACAATAGACAGATCCATATCAATGTTGGATCTATTTTTATATAGATTAATTCAATATCCTTTATTTATATTATTAAATTTATTTAATCATTGTATAGATTGATTCGTGGATCATGAATATTATGCTTTGGGATAGATTGGAACTAATTTTAAAACTCAAATCCCTAGAGTAATATAATTGTCCATGAATTCTATTATAGGGATGATAAATCGTCATTATTTGTCATTTCTCCCTCAATTCATTTTTCTCATCCCCAATATAACCTCGTAGATCATGGATTGATGTTTCCTAGTTGTTCTAAAATCAAGTGGACCTTACGATTCAAGGTGAATCAACAACAAAGGTGGGATATGTGTAGATTGGGATCTAGGGATCTCATATATGTGATCATTTAATTTTTAGGACCTTAGAGGATGAACAATTATCTGCCGATGGAAACAAAGTAGTGTGTGGTGTTGATTAATATAAGTTGTTCCAGGGGCATCTGGTGTCGCGGTAGGAGGAGCCACTTTCAGTGACTATGCTAGAGGTGGGATGTAGTGGTTGAACATGTGCGGTGGTGACAGACAAGATAGATAACACCAGAAGTAGTAGTAGATGCAATATAGAATAGGTGGACATAGAGTGTGTCGAGCCAGGTGGGATGGGTCAGGCAGACATGTCAGGTCGGGAAAGTATGTTGGGTCAGGTCGGTGGCCCGGTGCAGACATTGTCCTACCCCAATTCTGATGGATTGAATTTGTGGTGGAGCTTGGTTGCAGCTGACCATGACGGTTGACTGTTGTGATTTATTATTGGGCCATATAATCTCATTATTATGCATGTACAATAACTATGATGGTCAATGTGACTGTTCATTGTTGGTGCAGTGACCGCACGACTAGACTGCGGGTGGCCATCTATGGTGGTAGACAGTTATAGAAGGTGGAGTTACTGTGGCCATAAATCACCATGCCCTAACATGTCTGGGGGATGATTCATTCAAATTACCATAACATCAAAATAGAGAATCTAATCAATGATACATATGTCGCATTGAGAATTTTATTTTTATACGAGTGGTGGATTTATAGTTTACAAATATATATGTTTAGTGTGTTCCATTGGTCGTTCCCTTGTGGGTTCATTGAAACATTATATTCACACCATTGGATTATAATCCATTCTAGAGGCCAAGATTCAGAGATAGTTGTTTTATCCATCTATAAGGCAGGTTTTCTATACTCTATCACCCCTAGTCGAGTTTGTGGGATCAGAATGAAGTTCGTGGGTATGGAATTGATCCTCATACTAGAGGGATACATATGTAGAGTTTCGGTAATTATTAGAAAATTATATCGTAAGGAGAGGGTTGATCTATATTGGGTTTGTGGCATCCCCTAGTGGTTATTTTCATGATCTCTTCAATATATATAACAATCTTCCTTGACCAGTGAATTTTCATTTGGAGGGGACAAATGAGATAGGTGTCTTCATTGAGTGACTTTATTATATCATAGACTGAGGAGTTATTTCTCCCAAAATGAGCCAGAATCTTGTAGAATCATGTGGTTGGATGTTTGTTATAATATTCTGATAATGTAGTGTCTCTCCTTAGTATAAATGGGTTTTTAATTACTATGTGTATCTGATATTAAAATATTGTTACATCTTATGTTGAGCTGAATACATGGTACTTCCTATTTATTGTTTCCTAGGTGTCCTACTGACTACTTTTATACTCACCCTCCATTGGAATTCTCTATATGTTTCCTTTGTTATGCAAAAAAAGTTAAATTTTAATGGAGTCCAAGGTATACCATGATCAAATGCTGCTTTGTGAGGGTGGAAATACCAAGGTGTGTTCTTACAGATACCGACAATAGTCGCATTTCCCCTTTTCTGATAGGTTGGACTTATGGATACTGACTCACTATGGTGGTCTTGTATTTTTCCATGTATAATTTCAATACAATCACCATCATACTCTATTGTGGGATCCTAGAAGTATGTACTCATTAGATCAATTGTTTTTAATTTCAGTAATTCGTTGCTTGGTGATGTGATCATGTATATATGTACTTTAGTATAGGGCCTCCCCTTTGTGGGAAATTCCTACTCGGTGCTAGACAGTAGCCCCTAGACTATTATAGGTGGTCATGGTTTAGTTACGGAATGGTCCCCTCTGGGATTGGTCACAATAACAAAAACTATTAGTGAATGAAATTTAAATGAATTACAATGTTTAAGGTTGTATGAATTTAATTAGTGGTTAAACGTTAATCTTAAAGGTCCAAATGTCCTATTAAAATTATGAAAACCAATTGTATGGATATATTTCTAAAATATTTTCAATTGTAACTAATTTTTTTATTATTTGAGGAACATTATTTAAGATCTACCTCTTAATAGTGTTTTACTATTGGCATTTACATGAATTCCACTCCTCCTCCACCACGAAAGAAACTCACCCCTTCACATATTTACATCATCCAAGCTATTGGGGTAAACCCAAACCTACAAAAACCCATTACCAACATCAATTCACTCTTCTTAGATGAATTTATTTGAGATTAAATTCAATAAAAGAAATTATTTGTTGAAAACAATTTGGTTTTACCCAAAGAAGAGAAACAATCTTCATCAAGTACTTTTGTTATAATTATTTCTCCAAAATATAAATTCTTACTAAATAATTATAATATAACAAACACAATAACTCCAATTTAAGTAAATATTATTATTACCATATTAATACTTAAATCAACATACAAATCCATCAATTGGTATTCCAAATCCACAAGAATGTGTATGAAGGACTACAACCTCGTTAACCAATGTTGTTCATTCTTCCATTACAACCTTTCCAAGATGGGAATAACGATGGAATTCTAAATTATGTAATAAATTTGATATTTATATTATTATTATTTTTCTAAAAATATAATATAAAACATCCCATTATGCTATCAATTTTGATTGAATATGTTAATGTCGTTTATGTGTATGTGTGACCACCACTCTGGGAATTATGTGATTGATTCACATGAGATATGAAAGATATTATGGTTGGGTTTAATAAACATATGTGAAATATATAACATAAATTTTAAACATGAATAATTTTATACATATATGTATATTTAATTTTATTTACTTTTTTTTATACAAAAAATAATATTTAAACAATGATCATGAGTAAATATGACCTACCATCTATCTAAAATGTATATTTAAATTCCTATAAAAAAGGTTTATAATTTATATAAATAAATATATAGTCAATATATATTATATTTACCTTATTTTTACATTTTTCATATTATGAAATCATGATATAAGAGTACCAAAAAAATTACTTTTGGAAACATACACATAAAATGAGGTGACCAAGGCCTAAAAAGAAAAAACAATATTAATGGTTATTAACAAAATGGTAATTATTTGTTATAAAAGAATAATATATCATTAAATGAATGATAATATAGTTCTATAATAATTTAAATACATTCCTAATACTATTTTACATCAGTATAATGACAGTTCAACCAAATGGAAATATAAGTAATTGATTTCTGCAAAATTTATATTCTAGTAAGGATGATTTGTTATTACACACCAATTCACATTTAAATGGTACATATACTACAAATTTAATATATGATATCATGGATACATTTTTAAATATGAAATTTTAATCCACAATTTAAATTATCACAACCAATTGAATTTTACTTGAAAATTACCAAATGGTAGATTTTATTGTGAAATCTATATTTCTCTTAGGACTGATACATTCTTATTGAAAAAATCACATTATTGGTATTCTATTTAATTATAAAATAAGTATATATTAAATTTACATAACATTGGGAAATGGATATGATTATTTCATTAATTTTATACAATCATTACTAAAGGTATTTAATTTGAATGTATATTTTCTTTATAGCGAAAATATTGTTAAATATGTGTCCTTTATTCAATAAATAAATTATAAAAGGAAGATAGTTTATTAATAAAATAAAATATTATATATATATATATATATGAAATTATTTGTATAGGTATGACATTGGTTGGATACCATTTAAATGAAGCTCATTTTTACAGAAGTAGTCTCTTGAGAAAAAATCAATTCGGCACAAACCATTTATGTTGTAACCATGTGAATTTTAAAAAATATTCTGAAAGGTCATGATAATAGTATGTTAAAACATATTATGAAATGTATTTCCAGAAAAGGTACCATGTACATATGAAAAATGGAGTCGAATAATTATGAATTTCGGTAAATCATATTTCTATTATTATTATCCATGACATCATTGCTATGATAAAAATATAGGGATGAATTTGATTACTATTTTATTGATTAAATGGAATGTGTTTTTAATTATCTAACATTACATATTGATTCTTTGTTATCAAATAATGAAATTTCTGGAATTTTAATGTCATTTTTCCATTATTTACCTTCTATATTTTTTATTTACTTCTATCTTTGACTCTAGATTACATTAAATTTGTTCTCATTTATTTACCTTTACATTTTGTGTATGGTTATTGATTTGTTAATTATATCACTATATTTAATAGTTACTGAGAATTTTTTATCACCCTTATTAGGTTTCCTCTCTATAGGATTCCACAATGTTTACTAAGAATGCTATGATGCATAAAATATATTGGATAATTTTATCATGAAATATAAATTAAATCGAATTTTTGAATAAAATTTTATTGACATACTCATATATCTATCAAGATTACCATGAAAACTAAAATATTTGGTCTGGTAGAAGAAAAATTCTATTTGTCTTCTGTTAATGTAATGATATAATGAACTAGAAAGAGACTACTAGTGTCAGGGTCTAAACATCCATTGTATTAATATTCACATTTCCTAGACTCTAATAAATTTAAATAATATGTTACACATCCTTTAAGATGATTTTATGTTCAATAGGTTATTAAATTTTAACTATACCTAACCCCATTATAAAATAGATTATTTTTAGTTGTTAAAAAAAACCAATTTTGATTGTGTATTTATTCATTGTTATAATGGATGCATTATTATTATACAATCCCAATCTTATAATTCATTATATATTATTGTTATACTTATTATTAAATTAATTTTTTTACGGATACCTCATATAGTCATAAATTTTTTAAATCATAATTTTTCAAAAAGCTTGCGTAAGAAAACTGTAGTGAGTGATGGTTTTTGAGTGTGTTAATAAAAATCAGAGCCTAGATAATATTTGAGTTTTATAAAAAACAATAGAATATTAAAAAAACATACTCTGGATATTTTTTATGTTATTGCATCCATTATATAAAAGTATGTGGATAAATTAAATGAATATATCATATTTTAAAAACCCTCTGATTGACATAATATCATCTTATAGAGGAGTGTTTGTTTATACGTAACATGATACCCCAAAATATTTATTAATAAATTGTATTTCAATATCAAATAAAATTTACCATTGAATAAAAATAATAATGGGTTTCACATTGACCAAAAATAATGAATCTTAATTATGATCAGTGAAAAAGGATTAAAAACCCTTACCTCCTTCATTGGAATAATAGTTTTCAATTGATAATATTTCTTTTATGAACGTGATATTATTCTTCTGCATGTTTTTGAAGAAATGGTATTGGATTTATTAAGTTAGAATTTTTACGATTCTTGTGATAAAAGTGAACTCATTGGAAACTTTCAATATGAATGATTAAATTAATTTTTATATGAAAAAATTGATGACACTTTTGTAAATAGAAATTATTTAATTGTAAAAATTTAATCTAAAAAATACAAATGGAAACAAATAGATAAATAAGATGATTTTATATAATATTAATATACACAAGAATCATTATATTCATTTTAAATTTTAATTTCACTAATGAAAATAATATATAAAAATATATATCATTAAAATCATTTTAATAGATATTTTCATAATATAACATTAATGACAAAAAATTACAGAAATACTAGAGTTTTAATATTTTAATCATTTTTTACATTCAATTTTTATGAGTAAAAATACTCCGTGATTCTAATTTCTCAATGACACAACACCCTTAATGTTATCACAAAATTTAATTTGATTTTCGAATGCTTATAGAAGTGCTAAATCAGTAATGAGTATACATTAGTGTAATTATATCACATAATAAATTTATAATAAATTACATTATTAATTTTAGTTTATTTATCTGATAGTTTATTTTTATTTATGAATCCATATAGTATTTCAATCTATATCCTTATAAAGATAATTTAATAGTCAAGGAGAAGCAACATTTTCTAAAATATAATTTTAATAATATAAAAGGGAAGTCACAATCATAGTAGGAAAACATTGATTCCAAATAAAGAAAACAATTTTTATCATTTAATACACTGAACCACGAAATATTAATTATAATAATAGTTTTTTAAATATAATAAAAATTATTTTTAGAAAAAAATCAGTTTAATGAATAAAATATATTTATTCCAAAATAATTTAAAATGTTCATTACTATTTTATTAATTTCATGATGTTTAATAATATTTTTTCAATTTAACAATAAAATTATTCCATTATAGAATAATTAATTTTATATAATTTGAAATAATTTATTTTTTATTTATTTTTATTATTTGAAAAAAAATAATTCATTTCAGAAAAAATACAGAAAATAATAAATAATTTATAATTGATAAATTGATATCAATAATTATATCCTTATTATTTTATAAAAAATCAAATTTAATGAATTTTAAATTTCAATTGAATTTTATAATATATAGAATAACATATTTTATTAAATGAATGATAATTTTATACATTAATTTATTTTTTCCCTTATTTTATATTATTAATAATATTAAAAATTGACTACTGATTTCATAATAATAACTTATTAAATTTAAATAAGAAAAAAATACATATATATTTGATAATGCGGTTAATCTACATGTCATACTGATGGATTTATTATAATAATAGAATTTAAATACTATTATTTTCATAGTATACATTGAGATGATAAATCTCTATGATTAATTAACCAAAAACAATCAAAATATTATTTTATAAAAATATATTTGGTAATAATGGGGTTCTATACTCTACTATCCGTACTAAAAATATTTCATCTCCATTTTATCTTTTGTTAGATAAAAAGTGTTTAAATATTCTTTTGTCAAATCAATTTAATGGAGTATAGTGAAATAAATATGATGCTGAAAGTAATCATTGTTTTAATAATTAAAAATAATGTCTTTTAAAATGATTTCATAAACATTGGGGATGAAAAATTATTTATAATGTGTTAAATGGAAATATGAGGATTACCATTCATAACACATAATCGGATAAATACATAAATAGAATATGAGAAGGAAGTGGAAATATGGAAAATGGGGGAAAAAGGATTTCAATTTAATAATAGAGTTTGAATGATAAAAAAATTATGAGAATGTTAATAATCCAAAAACCATAAATCAAAAATGGATAATGAAGGCCATCATTTCATTAGGAAGGGTGATAAAATGATTTCAATTTTTTTAAATATTTTTTTCAATTAGTTAAGGGATTATAAAATATTCATGATAGAGAACACATTAAATTATACCATAGGATTAAATGATTTATATCAATTTCATATCTATTAGTGTAAAACCAAAAAACATTTTAAGATAATAACCAATACAAATAAACATTTATATTAGTATATAAAATATTAAACTCAACATATACAACAAAAACCAACAAATATCATACTAATCCATTCAATAAATTATTAACCATAAAGAATCATTAATATATCCCTCACAATGTTCAAAACATAAAACATCATACTAAAATGGTGTCATATTTTTCATGGATAAACATAACTAATTTCACGAAATAACATCCACCACTCATCAAATAACATAACAAAATTTTATAAGACCTAAAAATATAATCTATATAATATTCTAATATTTTTGAATAAATACCAAGAATTACTATAAAGAAACAATAAAATAATAATTTCATCCAAAATATATTCCATGATTAATTTTAAAAATATACTCCCATATAAACCAACAAATATTTAATTTTAATTCTCCCAATAAATTTTACCAATATATTTAACTTCATAAAAATCATTAACAACATAATTACCAATATTCTTTTTAAAACCATTAATTTCTATATTATAAAACAAATTATTCCGATTTGAAATAATTATTTTATAAAATAAACATTAAATTCCATAACATGAAATATCATATTAATTCTAAGGATTTCAATATTATTAAATTGATGAAAACATAATAAAAAAGTTTTTTTCCTTAAAAAACATTTTACCTATAACATGTTGTAAAATTATATGTTGTATTGCCACAAATGTTTCCCAAAAAAAAATTTCTCACCTCAAAATCCCATCATATAAAACCAAAAAAGGGATATTTATGAAATTATAAATTATGTACTTTTTAGAATTATTAACCCAATATAGTATTTAATATTATAATAATATTATCATGATAATTATTAAAAATAATAACGCATTAAAAAATTTCCAATGATACAAAATGTGCTATCATCATATCATACACCTAGATCAAGTGATAAAAAATTAATTAATAAATCTTGGATATGATATACTATCAAGTGATGGAGCACTTACTTTCAATAATTACAACAAGCATGAAATAAAAATTTTATTTTTAGAACTCATGATAGTTTTTTGTATAGTGACGTATAGAATTAGAAAAATAATTACTCATGGAAACACCAATATTTCATATTGATTGTTTATTAATTTTACAGTGCATTGCATTTTATAGTACATAATAGTCATTTTATGACACCCAAATTTATCTTTATTGGAAACATTTTTTTAAAAGTATAATTCATACATTCATCCTTATAACCTATGCAATTGAAATAGAAAAATATATGAGATCTAATTCTATGTAAGATAAAGTGTACAGTGGAAGAAGTCCTTAATACAGAATAAGGTGAAAAATATTCTAATGATAAACAATTAAAATATTTAATATAAATAATGATAATGGGAGGTAAATGTATGTGTGGTTGACATAAAAACCTAGATAATCACATGGATAACATTAACTGATGTCATATTGATGGAATGAATAATATTAAATATCATATTGATACAGTCAAGACCTATTCCAAGACTATATTAACATGTAATCAATGCCTTATGTGATTAATAATAGATTAGTTGGTAGACATAAATTGAATAACCATTGTTTTTTCTCTCATTGAGTGATTGTGTCATCGAAGGAAAATAATATTTTAAGAACCCCCAGTTTAAAATAGTAACATATTGTATATTTATTTTAATTTTTTGAAGTGTTTGGGTAATGTTTTGGAGGGTATGGAATATGTTTGGAATAATTTTGAGTATTTTATATAGGTACATAATTTTTAAAAGGTTATTAGGAATCATGAATCTCTTATAGAAAACCATGCACTATAAAACATGGGATTCTGGGAAAGTGCATGATTTGGATAAACAGTTCAGCCACCAATGAGTAAGAAAAAATTGTGAATAAAAGAGAATCTGCATGGTTTTTTTGAGGTTTATCTAACCATTAGGTACAACCATGATTCATAGATGTTGATGTATTTGTTAAAACATTGTGGGAAATTGGATTCACTAAATACATAAGAAAACTATGCTTGATAGAAAACATATATTCTAATGAACTGGATCTCAAACATTTTGAACTCAAAGCATATTGTTTTTTATAATTATTTAACATATGATTGGTTTTATTCCTCTTAAATGCTGTAGAGACTATCTCACTAGACCCAGGAAAAATATATTTTTTAATCATGGTGCGTTGAAGCCTAATACCCTTGGTTTGTCACAGTTCATGTTTGTTTACCATAAATATTAGAATGGCCGAAGTATTTAGAGAATAATACTTTTTGATTTAAATTAATACTTATGAATAAGATATTAATTTAATATTAGAGAAAAAACTCTATTCAAAAGTGTACTCAACATGCAACAATATATATTTTTGAAATCTAATGTTGCACACAACATTGAGTTATACCGAATTTTTATTATTATTTGAAATGGTAGATAACACATAATCATTGTATTGACAGGAATGAACATAACTAACTACTTTATGATTAAAAATATTTGTTAAATGTCTTTACATATATCCAGTTAATTTTATAGTCTTAAAATAATAATGAATCCTATTTAAAAAATGAATAACTCTAATATTCTATAAAAGGTCAATTTACTACCTTTTAAGGGAAAATAGTTTTTAAATATTCTTTTTGACACATTTATATATTCCATTTGACAAAATAACCTTATTATATATTATTGGGAGTTAAAAATTTACTTTGGGTAAATTTATGGCATTTTTATGATACGGTTCATGTTTTAATGAATAGTGAAAAATACTGCATTTTAAATCAAAATTATATATTAATCTAATTTTTTAATCTAGTTAGATTTTAAATTTAAATGAGTGTAATGTTTAATTGGTTTATATTTTTACAATTTAATCCAATTATGATTATTTTAATTAATTTCACTTTAAAATTGGACAGAAACACATGCCAATCTTTTAGTTGTTTTTACTTCGTAAAAAAACACTTTATGGTTTTGAGAACTGGAATTATTTTTAAATTAATTTCAGCAACATCGATGTTTTTTGGAATTGTGAAAATGGATTTTACATTGGGAATCAAGATGTTGAAATTGTGTAAATATGTAACGTTTATTTTTATACATTATGTATAGTAACTTCAGTAAATATTTTATTTACCATGGTTAAAAGGTAAATCTGGTAGATCAGAGTTAAAATAAATATTATAATAATAGTAAATTATCCTAAAACATTTCCTAATACTATTGGATGATATACTATAATAATGGGAATCAATGGGTTGATTTTTTGACCCCAATGATGCAATTGTATGTGAAAGTGACATTTTATAAAAATTAATTTTTAGTTAAGGAAAAATGTATCATAAACCTTTTTCATTTTGTAAAACTATTTTTATATGGGTTTATATAAGTTATATCATTGAATATAAATAGTCCATATAAACTCTAAACAATTTTTCTACATCATGGTATTTTATTTATAAATTTATACATCACGTAAATAAATTTCCTTATGAAAAAATGTTGATGTAGTGATTTCTTTTTTAATTAATGTTTTAAATAAATGAGATTATTAAAATTAAAATAAACATCTTTTGAATCTTATTATACCATTCTATAAATTTAGGTATAATTTGACTTTTTAAATTTGATTTAATGAAGGTTTTTCGAAAGAACAATATTTTTATTGATTTTTAAAAAGTCAGGATATGAATAGTTTATAAATTTACATTAATGAGTTTTTAAAACAAATAATATTTTATTAAATGATATAATAATCATAAAAATCTAATATTCAGAAAAATAACACATTTGATGTTTAAAATGTCATTAATGATACATTTTGTGTCTCCTGAACTTTTATTGATACTATATCAACCATATCAATTGAATATACAAGAGGATATTGTAAAAGTAAAATTAGTTAACTAATGGTAAATGCTAAAAGATATGGTTACTTTTATGCCCTAAACACGTCTAAAACCTAGTGAATGAAAGGACATCAAAAAATACACACCTAATATTCATATTAAATTAGTTGGGGACCTTTTTAAATCAAAAGATTGTTTATAATAAAATAATACTTTCAAACATTCTTAAAGTGACCCTCCTCTCTATTATAAAATGATACAACCTCTATCACATTACTCACAACTCTCAATCCTCTTGGATCGACCAAACAATGCTCAAATAATCTCCAAAAATACCTCTCATTTCCTAGAATCCTTTACCAAGGAATTATGCAATTCAAGAAAGACATTTGGTTCAACCCAAATGGAGGTACCCGATTTAAAGGTAACATCTTATCTCATGTTCTTTTGTTTTATTTTCCATCTTCACTCCCTATTCACTACTTATTAATTTTTTACATAAGAAAACAGTATAAACAAGATACTAGGTTGTTTTTATATTAATAATTTTAACTATACGTACACAAACCACTATCTAATGGGTGTAGAACATACTGTTTATGTGGACGATGAACTACTACATCAGGAAACGATGATTGTTCAATCATCTCCGACCACTTATCATGGTTGCCATTATGATGAGACTATAACTATATACGATAAATATGACATTTATTTTACCATTATTCTTATTTATGTTGCATTTAGAACATATATTTATTCTTTTCATGTTGTATATAAACAATACATTCATTTGAGGAAGTGCAAATTATTTCCCCCTCAAAGTGAAATGACTCCTTCATCCATTACATTGAACATATAAAGGATTGAATTAATAAACATATGTAACATTAATAACATATATTTTTTACTAGAATTATTATATACTTATCTATCGTTTAGTTTTCATTCCTCTAAATGAGAAAAATAAATGAAATTACATTCATGTGTACATATGACTTAACGTATCCTTGAACAATGCATTTCAGTACTTATATGAAAATGCTACGGACAATCCTAAATACTTATATACTGGAAATATATGATATATATATATATATAAATGTAATAGAAATTATAAATAAATTCTATTGATAATGTAATTTTGACCACACAGTCAATTTTTAATTATGACATGTTCCTTTTTGACTCAAGTTCTGAACATCCACAAAATTTCAAATATGAACTCAATTAATTAACTAATTGTTATAGGGAGGTAATAAGTGATATAAAAGGATTAATAATCTTGAAAAGGGTTATTATGAAATTATAAATTATCTTATGTTTATTATTTAGGACTAACAAGGAACATATGAGAAAAGTCATACTTGATGTAAGGGACTTTCTCCGAATCTCCTTTCGAAGAGGCATGTTTTGAAAATATACACCTCTTTCATTTAACTGATGTATCATAAACCCATCATAATTTTAAATTCATTCAAAGTTAATATTTTATCAACGAAAACTTTTCTAAACAAAAAAATGTAATGTTTTAAATTCATGATGTGACAATGACATCTCCGACACTGTAATCAGTATTTGGCATCCTCTCTATGAATTAATAATATAATAAGGAAAAAAATACCTTATTCCCTTTTTGGTTTTTTTCATGTTTATAATGGTTTTTGAAATTGATTAATTATTTAAATATCATGAAAAGATTTCTTTTGATTGCAAATGAAATATTATTTGTGAAATATTGATATTTTCAATATTTCATGTGTTATTAATATATAATGGTAATTGGACATTTGACATGTGGTTATGTAATAAACAAAATGAAGAGTTTTTTCATGATAAATCAAGGAATGATGGATACATTATAACCTCAAATGAAATGGGTATGGGAGTTGACCATATGAATATTCTATTTAATGATATACGTGGATGTCGATCAAATTCTTATTCCAGTTATGGTTGTTTGCATCCCATTATACCTTTTTATTATATATATTGAAATAAATTGGTTATATGGTAATATTTTAGTAAAAAAATAAGGGTAAGAAATGTGCTTATATATAGTGAATTGTTTTGCTAGTTATTTATTGTAAAAGAAGTTACTATTTTATAATGATTTCATGGTTTAAATGTTGTTTGGAAAACTAACTGTTTTACTTTTTTATGTATCAATTACTGAATATTTTATGATAATCCCATGTCATTGAAATGTATTTTCATAGGAAATAATGTGGAATATGGTCGATGATGGGATAATAGAAATTTCATGCTATTTAAAACATGGAACTAAACATGTTTCTTTTTGTCAAGAATTTGTATTTCCTGAAAAATAGATTCTAATTAGATGTATATATATGTAACATTCATGTTGTTATGTATAAGTTATAACCTAATTTTCTATAGCTATAATCCTGAAAAGATCCTCAATGTTAATTATTAACATAATTCTATATTATGTAATGTTTATGGTCGAGTCTTCATAGGTGGTATTAGATGCCGAATTAGATAACAGTAGCAGTTAGGATGCTATTTAACCATAAGTGACATAACCATAATGATTATCATATTTGAAAGAGTTATAATTATATTAAAAAAATTCAAATTATTTTAAGATAACATGAATAATTATATATTAGTGTTTTCCCTCCTTATAAAATATTATATGACGATTTTACTAATATACTCACAGGGACCTTTTTGGTTTTAGTAAATGACAAGATCTAAATGTCACGAAACTGACATTGGATATGTAGAAAACTGTGACGGTTTTCTGAATAAGCAATCGAATGAAATGGGATCTATAACTAAAACTCTTGTTATTATTTTTAACCAACTATATAGATTCATGATTGACCAATTGAACTTTGGGGATTTTCAATGGAACCATATAAGTGAGAAACAAATCCTAATGGAAGATCAGGTAATATTAATAAGGGTAAGTATATTCAAAAACCTACATTCCATGGATATGGAAAGAAACTTAGAAGAAAATTCTTCAAAGGGATGATAAGATGTTTTAGATGTGGTAATGATGGTCCAATAGCAATAACATTCCATCGAAAAAGGAAGCACCTAGTTGACCCCAATAATGGGAAAGATGTTCATTCTGATGGATCAATTGAATGTTTTAAATGTGGGGTGCATGATCATTACACAAATAGATACCATACGAAGAAGGTTTGGGAATGGGATCATCAGGACCATAGAAATATATGTTTACCAATACCTAATGCATCTCCAATTAAGGATGAGGAAATAGTCAATGACCAATGAATGGTATGGATTATTTCATAGCTGATGTTTATACTATAGGGATTCTTAGGATATGATTCATGATTTTATTTTTAGGAATGAATTATTATAGAATATGTTGGAATATAATGTTAAATTGATCATAAACGAAATATATTGAGTAAGAAGTCTATATATATGGGATTTAAGAGTTTCGGTTGATTTTAGGATGATGAAATGCTTAAATTTATTAAGTCACAATTGATGATGGGATTACTTTGGAAGGCGTTTTCGAGTATGAGTAACATCGATTACTAGTATGTCGAAATTTTATTCATGAATGAATAATCATTTCTTGTGTGGACAAAATTGATAACCATAGGGGTTCATATGAAAATTTATTTTTGAGGCGACAAATTGTTATCTCATTTTGGGATGCCAAATGAATTGTATTAGATATCCTTTGTGGATAAAATAGGATATGGTTATTTTTTGAGAAAATTATCTTATTTTTTAAAATTATACAATAATGACAGGGTTTTATAAAAAGGATAAATTGTAGTAAGGTGGACAACCCGTCGCGTCTGGGAAGGCCTTGGGAATCGAACCAACAATTGAAGGGTGATAGGGGCACATCGCCTACCACTAGCCTATGTGATTTCAATGTTTAGTATGAAAATATTTTAATTGATTTTTTGGATTTAGAATATGTTATTTTTGGGAACATATTTTTTATCAAATGGTTATCCTTTGTATATGAAAAATGATTCAGTGAATAATTGAAAAAGGTTATTTCAGAAGACATTATCTATTTTGGGAACACTATAGGAATAATTTAAATTGAATACAATGTCATTTAATTTGTGGAGTATTGGTTGAGTTTTTATATTAGATGAATCAATATTTTTATTGTGGAAATATAGAGATTTGGGTTATTAATGTAAATGATTGAAATATCATAGAGAATATGTGATTGGGTTAATTACATTTCATCATGATAATTTAAGAATGTCTATTGTAATTCAGGGAATAATGATAATAATTTTTTGAAGGCTATGTCATAAAGTCATTCTGAATTTGGCGTTTCAAATGTATCATGGATTATATTGAATAATTTTAAGGACAATTTTGAATTGAAAGGTCTTTTTGGAGGGTTGTGTATTGTTTTCCAAATTTTGGATAATAATAGAATTTTTCTTATTACAAATGATTATCCTTCTTGGGGATTATAAGATCATGTACTATCAATTTTGGTTTTGGTTAATGTCTAAAGACTGGAAAAATATATAGTTAATTTTTTTGGTATTATATGATTCATTAGATGTTAATTATATCACATCAGGTGTGGCCACGTCACCTTAAACACTCAAAGTTTATAGAAATGATGAGTTTGTTGTAGTAAATTTATTTAATGATGATCCAATAACTAACCATTATGTATATTTCCTTATATTCTTATTCATAATCATAAATAAATTCCCCAACCTTCTGAAAAGGAATATAAAACAAAACACTGTATTTTTTACTTATATTTATTGGGAATCAAAAGTTGTTTAACCCATCACATGTTTATGGTTTTCAGATGATTATCTTCCTCCAAATCCTGTTTTCTTCCACTCTCCATCCGAAATTGATGGCTAGTTTCTCTACCATATCCATGTTTTCATATATCTAATCCCATTATGGGTTCTTTAGGGTGACCTTCGTACTTATATTTATTTCTTTTAAGGTGATATTTTTATTATCTATTTTTCTGATGTGGTACATTCAATTAATTTTCTGAGCCCAGTTCTAAAATAGTGAGGAAGCAATTTCCAAAATGGGGAAGGGTGTAATGAACCATGTATATATAGAATAATAATTTATAATTTAAATTAATTCTTATGAATAAGATATAAATTTTATGTTAAAGAGGAAACATTGTTTGATAGTGTACTCAACACACAAAAATGTGATTCCTTGAAATCTTATGTTGCACACAACATTGAGTTAGACCGAAAAATAATATAATAATATTATTATTTGAAATGTTAGTTAATTCATATAAATTGTATTAATGGAATGAACATAAATATCTACATTATGATCACACATGTTTTCAAAATGACTTTACATTTATCCAATAAATTTTAGAGTCTTAAAAAAATAATGAATCTGATTTTATGCCTGAAATACTATAATATTATTTTATTGTTTGATTTACCACCTTTTGATGGAGAACCCTTTTTAAATCTAAAGTTTTTAAATTTTATAGGTTCCATTTGAAAAATAAACATCTTCTTTAGATTCAGGAGAAAAAAATTACTTTTGGTAATTGTTGGTAATTTTATGATAATGTTCATATTTCAATGAATCGTGAAACATAATGCATTTTAAATCAAAACATCCTTTTAATATAATTTATTTATATTGTTATATTGTTATTTTATTTTGTTTTAATGTTTAATTCGATTATATTACATCATTTTTATCCAATTTGTGTAATTGGATGTAATTTCTGTTTGAAATGTGGAAAACCACATCTCAATATTTGTAGAGATTTTACTTCTTAAAAAAATGTTCTTTTTTTTGTTTTGAGAAGGGGATTTAATTTTAAATTATTTTCTGCAACTTTTTTTGTTGTGAATTGGAAATATTGATTCCATATTTTGAATTAGGATGTCCAAATTGTGTATATTGGTAATTTTTATATTTAGACATTATGAATAGTAACTTCAGTAAATATTTTATTCAACATGGTTAAAGCATAAATATGGTAAATAAGGGTAAAAAATAATCTTATAATAACAATAAAAAAGGAAATCATATATCCAAACCCTACTAGATGATACATTTCCGACCATTAGGTTCCTTGGGTCTATTTTGGGACCCCATGATACCACTTATATGTGACAATGTCATTTTATAAAAATTAGATTAATGTTAAGGAAAATGTGTCATAAACCTATATCATTTAGAAAAAAAATAATATGGTGATATATAAGTGATCTCTACAACAATAAATTAGTTGTAATAAATCTAATTTTTTTTTGACATCACCATATATTATTTATCATTTTTAGACAACACCAAAATAAATTTATTTATGAAACAATGATGATGTAGTAGATAACTTTTTATTTAATGTTTTAAATAAATGATATAATAAAAATTAAAATAAATTTATATTGTAACACCTCAACCCCAGAAGCCAAGAGTCGGTGAATTTTTATGTATCATTGCCATGGTCGAAAAATATCAAGTCTCGAATTATCAATTACTTTAATATCCTTGAAATTACTAGATACATTCATAAGGTTTACATTACATCATAATATGGAAAACTTCAAAAATATTGTTTCCATTGACAACACTGAGATACCATAGACTATCCTTTTAGGTCTGTCATAATATAAATTTTGTATCCTGGGAAAAATAAAACATTTGAAAGGGGTGAGCTCAGATTCCCAGTAAGGATAAAAATGTAGATGAAGCATTCATTAATAAGCATAAACAATGAAGGCAATGTATAAAACTAAAACAAAAGACTTGTCCAAATAAACATCATCATAATATGGAAAATATCAATCAAAATAACGCTATTTACATACTCACGTGGATATTCTACTAGTCGAATAATCACATGCAAGATCAATAGCCACTTTCGTAATGATTGAATGCATAATTCCAGACATTCATAACCACATAGTCAAGGCCTTGTTCCAATACTACAAATAAGATTTTGTCAAGGACTTGTGCAAGACACTAGTTTGTCTCATGATACCTACCGATGCATCGATGAGCTACAGCGGGCTCCACCCTTCACTTACTATGTCCAATGCATTCCTCATATGAAAAGGATTAAACATAACATAAACATTTGTATTAAAACTGGTATACGAAATGTCAATACATTATTAATGAACCATCAATGGTATGAAATAACAAATCCATAGTCAAACAAATAAAAAAACCTTCGATACAATAAAGATAATTTTTATTATAATAAATCAACCTCAAATAAACATAAAATCAATCAATGGATGTTAACATAAATGAAATAAAAACATTTTTAGAAAAATATATCTATCAATTTTGAAATCATTTAAAAGTCGCCTAATTATAAAAGAAAAACATTTATCTTTGAAAATATTTTTATTATCTTGTAAGGGAAGCTTCTATGATGTTATAATGGTGGAAAATATCCACACCCTCCGTATAAGTTAAAAAACATTCTTACCTTAATTTTGTTGAAATGGTAATAAAGGACATTGTTTGGAAAACGATGGAATGATTCCTTTATAAACGTCTTAGAAAAATTAAACAACAATATAAATGACTTTAACCCATAGTATATAACATAGTAGGAGTATTTTGAAATACATTTTTGAGAAACATGGATGTGGATGATAAAGATATCCCAGTAGATACATACGTTAAAACAACTTCAGATAATAAAGAGATTGTGAAATTAACACATAATTTTTAAATTTCCTTGGTTGAGGGTAGGTTATCATGTTGTATAATGGTGAAATAATTGTTATTAAATTATACAAGAATTATATACATTAATATGATATCATATAAGATCTCTTAACATTGATTTGTTATTAATATCTTAGTATTATCATTGTTTCGGGTGTTAACAAATTCATTTTCCATTATATTCTTTATTATGTGAGTCATATTTGTTATAAATGGGATGTATCCTATTAATTTCAATATTTTATATCATGTCTTTTAACATTATTTTTAATCATATAAAAAAATTAGTCTTGAATGGATTCGATGAAGAATGAATCTCATCGCGTTTGAGGAGACAGAAATCTCTAAGTACGCACGAGTGACAATATCATTCTTTTGATATTAAAATAATACATATTTGGATGAAATATCATATATATATAATCCTTATCATTTTATATTTATTATTTACATCAATTACACATCATTATTATACCCATCCAAATAATAATGTATTGAATAACAATTGCACCACGACGTGGAGACGATAATCCCTACGTACGCACATATGGTGACATGTCATTAAAAATATGGTCTGAATAATGAATTTGGTTATAGAATATTTATTATAACATCATAGTATATAGAGGATACTGGAGTTATTTTTTTAAAATTGAAAAAATAAATAAAAAAGGATGTGGATGAAGAAAGGAACTTTAAAGAGGTGATGCAATATTTACCACTTTTTCTGGTTCTTCTATTTGATTTGATCAAAAGGGCTGCTTTAGTTGGATTTCTGACAAAATTAAGGCCTCTAGGATTATGGGAGGATACTTTAAAGGGTATTTTGGTTGACTATGGCCATGAAAAATGGCTTTTATGGTTTGAATTAGAGAGATGGTGGAGAGCCCTTTTATAAGAGGGGTGAGGGGAACCTAAGGAAAAACTAGAAATATTATTTTATAATAAAATCATTATCAGTTTATTATGGTTCGAAAATAAATTATTTAAAGGATATGGTGGGTATGGTATAAAACCACTAAAACAGTAGGTTGTAGATACGATTGGGGCACCATATTAACTTTATCTTTATATTTCACTCTTATTGAAATAGTATGACATTTACCATGTCTCTTTGTATTTTTATATTATATGGTTAATAAACTTAATATACTTCCATGAAACCCCCATGTGGTTAATTAATGATACACCTATGATTATATAATTCTTTCTTCAGATCCTTAGATTTTTAGGAAGAGAATATCAATTAATAATATAATATTTGTTTTAAAAATATTTTACTTCAATTTTGACACTATTTGGTATTTTGTTATTGCTATATTCATAACAACATTATTATTTTGAAAAAAATTCATATAACCAACCATAATAATTCATATTATCATATAAATCAGTGGAATTCATAAAAATTCTCAAATTACATTTATTTGGATATTTATAATATCAATTATTTTAATATTTAATTAATTATTTAATTACTGCATCATAATTGTGTCATAAATAAATTAACGTATTTAATTTCTAAAAAAAGTATACCATCAGGTAGGAAATGTTTTTAGACTTATAATGAGTATTTATTGTTGAATTTATCTTATGTATAACCCTATATTAAAATATTTTTAGTTAATAAATTTTGATTTTAACTCTTTTAACTTTTCTTTAAATAAAATAATAATAAGTGTCATAATCAAATCAATGTGGACCAAAGAGGTTCATATTTTATTCCTAATGTTGTTTTGGGTATAATTATACTTATCCAATATAATTAGAATATGTGTTGGGGTAATAATATATCATTTTTACCCTTAATTACCCTATTTACTTTTAACCTTGGTAAATAAAAGTAAAAAGTTACTATTCATCGAAAATTATTTTAATCTCATTGAAACAATTTTTACTTAATGCTATCAACTGTGTCTCTCGGATTTTTGAAATTCCACTCACAAAAGAAGTAAAATTATGTTTTATGTGAATTTTCATATTCTCTTTGGAGGTGGGAAAAAAATGAGGAAATGTTCAATAAAATTTTTATATATCTATAATTATTATAAACTGAAACAAATGAATTAAATTGTACAAATATATGTATTATGTATCTATATTTAACTAAAATATATTAAATAAAATATATAATTATTTAAAAAAAATTCGGGTTTAAACTATATCTCAGTGTTTTTCACTATTCATCAAAAATTGAATGTTTTCATAAAAACACCAAAAATTCACCCTAAGATAATTTTGATATTAAGAATCCAAAAATGAAGTCCATTTTGAATAATAAAATTTATAAAATTTCATAAAGTGGGTATTAGTTTTTATAACGGCTATTTTGATTGGTTGTGGTGAGTTAGAACTCGATGTAGTGTAAAACAAACGCTACTGTATTATTCAAAGAATACCATATCGTGGAAGCTTGCGGTGTTACATTTTCCCCTCCTTACAATAATTTCAACATTGAAATTTGTAGAATATTACTGCATAAAACGACTCATGTGGTTCTTTATCATAAGTTCCTTGGGTTATCACGTTGCCTCTTCCATCTTATGGTTTCTCTATAGAACTTTTACCAGATGAGTCGTACAGTTTCTCAGCACTTGTCCTCTTATATCAAGAACCCTGATAGACTATTCACAATAAGCCAGACCGGTTACCAGTTCAAATTCCTCATAAGTTAGTACATTCATTGGGTCAAGCATGTATTTTCTCAACTGTGATACGTGGAATAAATCGTGAACTTTGAAGAGACTTGGCGTCATTTCCAAATGGTAAGCTACATCCCAAATTCGATCTAGAATTTCGAAGGGACTGATGTACCCGGGACTCTATTTTCTATTCATACCGAAACATATAACACCATTCCATAGAGATACCTTCATGAAGACATGATCTCCTATCTGAAATTACAAATCCTTCCATCAGTTATTGGCTTAGCACTTCATCCTACTTTGAGCTGCTTTGTTGTGGTTTTGGATTTCCTTCACCTTTTAAATCTTTTCATCTACCAGTTCTGGGCCTACGAGTTTTCTTTCACCAACATCATCCTAACCGGTTTGTGTGCGACATCTTTTTCCATATAATTCTTCATTTGGTTCCATCTGAATACTTTAATGGAAGCTATTGTTATAGGAGAATTATACCAATGGTAAATATTGATCCCACATACCTTGAATGTAAAGTGAGAATGATCTTAACATGACTTCTATGGTTTGAATAGTCTGTTATGATTCTCTATCAGTTTGTGGGTGGTAAGAAGTGCTCAAACGAAGTTCAATATTCACAAATTTCTGGAGACTTTTCCAGAATATTGATGTAAAATGGGGATTATGAATAGAAATAATCAATAGGGGTACTCCATGAAGTCTCAAAACTCCATTAATTTTAGTCTTTCTAGACATTCAAGTGGTAAATTTTCTCTTATAGAACGAAAATGTGCAGATTTGGTAAGACGATCAACAATGACCCATATTGCATTGTTCCGTCTAGGTGTAATTGGTAGTCCCTTGACAAAGTACTTAAAAATATTATCCCATTTCGACTCTGATATGGGAAGAGGTTTCAACAATCCTCCATAATGTTGCCTTTCATATTTCACTTATTGAAAAACCATACATCATAACACAAAATTATCAACCTCCCTTTTCATGTTGTCCAACCAAAAATGTTTCTTCAAATATCTATACGTTTTGGTCCAACCAGGGTGTATAGAAAAATTAGAGCTATGAGAATCGTCCAAAAATTCTCTTTTTAGATCATGTATATCGTGAACACAAAGTCTATTCCTAAATTTCAAACATTCCATCTTCATACACAAAGTTACTCAATCTCCCAGCATTTACAGCTTTAATATTCTTTTGAAACTCTTCATCACCAGTCTGAGAACTCTTTATCCGTTCTAGTAAATATGGTTTCACAACAATTTGAAAAATTATTGATGTTTCACTTTCCATTGTGATTCCCATATCCATAATTACTAGATCCACGTATATAGGATCATTTTAAACTCTCATGTTGTTCAAAAATCCATGATCCTTTGTACTCAAAGTGTCTTCCACCTTATTTGCCTTCCCCGTGTGGTAGTGTATAGTGAAATCATAATCCTTGAGTAGTTCTAGTAATCGCCTTTGCCTAAAGTTGAGTTATTTTTGTGAGAAAATATACTTCAAGCTCTTGTGATCGGTATATATCTCTCATTTTTCACTATAGATATAGTGTCTCCAAATCTTCAAAGAAAAGATTACAGCTACTAACGCAAGATCAAGAGTAGGATAGTTTTTCTCATGATGTTTTAGATGTAATGATGTGTATGCAATAACCCTATCTTTATTCATGAGGAAACAACCAAGTCTTTTCAGTGAGCATCACTATAATAATAAATATCATCATTCCAGGATGGTAGAGTCAATATAGAAACATTGAATAATATTCTCTTTAGTTCGTCAAAATATTGTTCGCACTCTTTTGTCCAGACAAATTTAACCCCTTTCCATGTGAGTTTTGTTAATGGGTTAGCCTAACAGGCAAAATATTGTACGAAACATCGATAAAAACCTGCTAAACCAATAGAACTGCGTACCTCAGTTATACTCGGTGGTGCTGGCCATTCATGGATTTCCTTGGTTTGTGAAGGATCAACATAGATTCCATTCATAGAGAAAATATGGAAAATAAATGATATCTTCTGAAGCCATAATTCACACTTACTAAACTTCCGATATAATTCATGTCTCTTAAGAGTCTTCAGGATAATTGACATGTGATTTTCATGATCTTCATTGATTTTTGAGTATACCAAGATATCATCAATAAATACCACTAAAAAATCATTGATATATTCCTTGAAAACTCAATTCATTAGAACCGTGATGACATAGGGTGCATTAGTCAATCCAAAAGGAATTACTGTAAACTCGTAATGATCTTACCTGGTTTGAAATTCTGTATTCCAAATTTATTCCTTCTTCTTGCACAACTGATGGAATCCAGAAAGAAGGTCAGTCTTTGAAAATTATTGAGCTCCTTATAGATGTTCAAATAAATTATCAATGCGAGGTTGGGGATACCTGTTCTTTATAGTGAGAGCATTGATCTCTCTTTAGTCAATGCACAAACTCATAGATCCATCTTTATTTTTAACAAAAAGGACTGGGGCTCCCCATGGAGAAACACTAGGAAGAATAAATAAATTATTACTCAAATCCACTAGTTGTTTTTTAGTTCCACTAATTCTATAGTGGACATTCTATAAGCAGTTTTCGATATGGTCCTTTATCCAGTAATTAAATCAATGGAAAACTAAATGTCTCGTTCTGGAGGATGTTCAGGTAAATCTTATGGAAACATACAAATATATTATTTCACAATAGGTACATCTTCTATTTGAAAATTCCAATCATAACCCACAATTATTTTATTCTCTTCCTCCCCAATAATTGAATTTAGTTGAGCTACAGGGGGTGGATCTAGATATGTATCAGGTGGTGTAGATTCTGCTCTAATGATAAGGTGTTCTTTATCATTGTCATCAAAAATCATAACCTCATTCTTCATAAAATAAAATTTCATATCATGGTCTGAAATCCAATCCATAATGAAGATTATATAAAATACAATCATGGGTATGACGATGAGATGAACAGATAAAGACCAATTAAATTCTCTAATGGGTACTGATTCACAAAACATTGTTTCAATGATACTTCATTTAGTAGTTTTCACTGACAAATACCTTATTAAATAAAATGGAAATATCAAATTTTCATAGCAAACATGGAAGATATGAAACAATGCAACGAACCAGACTCAAATAAAAAATTTTCTAAACTCGAGAAAACCATTTAATTGCCTGCCACAACGTCTTTCGGAGCTTCAACCTCGACACGAGTGATAACATAAGATTGTCCTTGATCCCTTGGCCTATTCTAAGGTAATCTACCCTGATGCATAGGACATTCATTTGCATAATTCCCCCTTTCTCTGCAATTTTATCATTCAACATCGACAACCTCTTTCCTTCACTTTCAATCACGAGCTTGATGTCATTTTTCACCACACTAGTAACAAACTCTCATTCCCTTCAAGTAAGTAACAGTGTGTTTCTTTCCACATTTATCGTAGGATGGATATTCAAATTTTTTCCTTCTTACCCATATTTTTATTTCCAGGGTGTTCATCGGATCTCTTCTACTCTTTCATTGCTTTATACTAATAAGAATAATAGAATTCTTTTTCTTTCTTGATAGAAAATGAGACAATATCTTTGTATGATGGGAAGAATTGTGAGACTAATGATCGATAGAGAAATGTTTTTATCCCATCAATGAAACGATCAATCTTACGTCTTGGGTTATGTATATAATATCCTATATGCCTCTCTACCCTTTTAAAGTTAGCTTCATACTTCATGACATTCTTATCCACATTTTTCATTAGACTCAGAAGTTACCTTTCCATATCTGCTCGATGGTCACAAGAAAAGTATTTTTCTAATAAAAGATCTTTAAAATCCCACCATTTCATATTTGATACTTCATCATACTCATTTGTATTTTGAATAAATGACCACCACTTATCAGCATCATCGGTGAGGCGGTAAACTTCCATGAAAACTTTTTCTCTTTCACTACTCCCCAAGGCGTGAAATATTTTCTCTATGAAATTTATCCATTGATCTGCTACTAATGGATTTGTACCCCAATTGAATGTTTGTGGATGTTGCCTCATGAAGAGATCTAACACTGATCATCCACATTGCAGATTAGGGTGCTCTATATGGGTAAGGTTATTAATCATAACCTGAGTGAGTTGACAATGTATGGTGATAAGCTGATCAGCACCAGTTGTATCACTAGTTCCACTATAATTATCATGAGTAGGAGGGAAATCCCTACATAGAGTGTGTGTGCATTGAGACATTTTCCATTCCTTACACTATGAAAAATTTCTAAATAATGGCATAAAATAGATTAGTTTATGAATCGAGATAAATAATTCAAAACTTGAAAAACACTTAACATAAATTGAATAGTTTATAGATATAATCCATAATCATAGAACTGTTTTTTTGAGAATGTATATACTCATAAACCATTTATAATGGTTTATAAATAAAATGATAACTATTCTATGCATATCCCCCAGGAGTGTCTAAACCAAGAGTGTAGTAACGCCCATTTTCGTGCACCAGTTCCTGTTCGAGTCTAGCTCAAAGTGATATTTTCGAGTTTTACCCCTAGGTACATCTGGGCCAGATCTGCCTCTACCTGCTCGTATCCCGATAGGGATGTATTGCTTGGAAAACTCACAAAATCTCTATTATACCAAAATTCTAGGAACTTCGTCTATACTAATCCTCAATTTCTATCTTAGGGTAATGTGCTCTAATCATAGTTTATCTAAATCTAGATTCCAAGGTTTGTACTAAAATTTCTCTGATACAAACTGTAACGCCCCGAACCTAGAAGCCCAGAGTCAGTGCATTATTATATATCATTGGCATGAAAAAAAAAGATCAAGTCTCAAATGATCGATTGGTTTAGTTTCCTTGGAAGTAATAGATACATTCATAAGGTTTACATTACATCATTAAATGGAAAAGTACAACAATATTGTTTCTATTGACAACATTAAGATCACCTAGACTATCCCTGCAGGTCTGTCATAATATACTTCTTTGCATCTTGGGAATAATAAAACAAAGAAAGGGGTGATCATAGATGCCCATTAAGGATAACAATTTAGTGAAATATTTCATAAAATAAATAAACATTTATGTAAATGTATAAAACTAAAACAAAAGAATTTTCAACATAAAATTC
Organism: Viscum album; assembly: GCA_963277665.1. NCBI lineage: Eukaryota > Viridiplantae > Streptophyta > Magnoliopsida > Santalales > Viscaceae > Viscum > Viscum album. The sequence continues at coordinate 292,239 of CAUJRU010000781.1, forward strand.
ATTATAATATAGAATCTATAATCCCAAATAATTCAATTTACTTACTCACATGGATATTATACTAGTCAAATAATCACATGCAATATCAATATCCACTTTCATAATGATGGAATGAATAATGTTGGACGTTCATAACCACATAGTCAAGGCCTTTTGTAATGTCAAATAATAATATTTTTTCAAGGACTTGTTCCAAGAAACTAGTTTGTCTAATGAGACCTACCGATGCATCAAAGAGCTATAGCGGGCTCTACCCGTCACATACTAAGTCTAATGCATTCCTCATTTGAAAAGTTTTAAACATAAAATAATCATCTGTATTAAGACTGGCATAACAAATGTCAATATATTATCCATAAAACATGAATTTTATGAAATAACACATCCATAGTCAAACATATCACAAAACAGTAAATATAATATGGATGTTTTGTATCATAATAAATCAACTTCAAATTAACTTAAAATCCCTCGAAAAATGTTGACATAGTTGAAATCCAAACCATTTTAGAGAAATATCACTTTCTATTTTGAAATAATTTAAAAGTCATGTAATTAAAAGGAAAACAATTATATTTGAAAATATTCTTATAAGCTTGTAAGGGAAGCTTCGACGATGCCATAATGGTGGAAAATAGCCACACATGCCGTATAAGTTAAAAAAAGACATTATTACCTTCATTTTGTTGAAAATGTTATCAAGGACCTTGTTTGGAAAATTAATGAATGATTATTTTATTAAAATCTAATAAAAATTCAAACATGGGTATAAATTACTTTAACCCATCATCTATAAAATAGTATGAATGTTTTGAAATACATTTTTAAGAACTGTGGATGTGGATGATAAAGTGGTCCCAGAAGATACATATGTAAAAACAACCTCGGATAATAATGAGACTGTGAAATTAACCCTTACCATGTAATTTTCCTTTTTTGAGGGTAGGTTAACTTCTTGTATAATGGTGAAATAATTTTTATTAAATTATACAAGAATCATATGCATTAATATGATATCATATATGATCTTTTAACAGTGCATTGTTAATAATATCTTAGTATTATCGTTGTTTTGGTTGTTAACAGATTCAGTTTCCCTTATATTATTTTTTATGTGAGTCATATTTGTTATGGATGGGAATTATATTATTCATATACAGAATTATATCAAGTCTTTATTCATTATTTTTAATCATCTAATAAAAATTAGACATGAATGGATACGATGGGGAATGAATCTAATCGTGACCATGGAGACGGTAATCCATAAGTACACACGAGCAACGATATCATTCTTTAGATATTAAAATAATATATAATTGGAAGGTATAACATAAAAAAAGAATAATTATCATGATATATTTATTATTTAAATAAATTACACATCATTATTATACCCGTCCAAATAATAATGTATTGAATACCAATTAAACCACGATGTGGAGATGATAAGCCGTATGTACGCAGGTATGTTGACATGTCATTTTTTGGATGGATATAATAATAAATTTGGTTCTACCATATTTATAATAGCATCACAATATATAGAAGATACTGGAGTTTTAATTTATTTAAAGGAAACAAAAAAGGAAAAAAAAGTGGAAGAACAACGAAACATGATAGAGGTGATGAAATATATACCTCTTCATCTGTTTATTCATTTTTATTTGATCAAAAGGGATCCTTAGGTTAGCTTTCTGATTAATGTAAGGACTCTAGGATTAATTTAATATATTTTAATGGGTATTTGGCCAGAGTTTGGCCAAGATAAATTGCTTTGAAGGTGTTAATTAGAGAGAAGGGTGAGTGCTGTTTTATAAGAGGGGTGAGGGGGACATTACGAAAATCATGAAATATTATTTTGTAATAAAATCATTTTCGGTTTCTAATTGCACCAAAATGGATTATTTAAAGCCTATGGTGGTTATGTGTCTAAAAACACTCAATAAATAGGTTTTAGATAGGTTTGGCTCACTATATTAACTTTAACTTCTCGATTTAACTCTTAGTTAAATAGTCTGACAATTACCATTTCTCTTTTTATTTTTATATTATATGGTTAATAAACATACTATATAGTTCTTTGAGAACACAAAGTGGTTAATTAATTATACACCTATCATTATATAAGACTTCTATATGAACATTGGATTTTTAGGAACATAATATCAATTAATAATATAATATTTGCTTTAAAAACACTTTTATTTCAATTTTGACATTATTTGGTATTTTGTTTTTTCTAAATTTATAACAGAATTATTGCAACAAAAAAAATTCAACTAACCAAACCTAATTTGAAATATTAACCTATAAAATTAGTTGAATTCATTAAACCCTCAAATTACCTTTGTTTGGTTATTTATAATGTCAATTATTTTAATATTTCATTAATTAGGTAATTACTGCATCATCATTGTGTGATAAATAAATTTACATATTTAATGTCATAAAAATATAAATAAACTACCATTATGTAGAAAATATTTTCAAATTTATATTTTATATTTAATGTTGAATTTATCATATATATAACACTATATTAATAATTCTTGAGTTATTAATCTTTGATTTTGACTCTCTTAACTTTTCTTTAAATAAAATAATAATCAGTGTCCTAATATCATCCTTGTGGACCAAAGAGGTTCTTATTTTACTCCTATGGTTGTTTTGGGTCTAATTATACTTATAAAAATGAATTAGGACATGTTTTAGGGTAATAATAATATCATTTTTACCCTTAATTACCCTATTTACTTTTAATGATGGTAAATAAAAGTAAAACGTTACTCTTCACCAAAAATTATTTTCATCTCATCAGACCAAATTTTACTTACTGATATCAACCTTGTCTGTCAAATTTTAGAAATTCCACATATATATGTGGTAAAATTATGTTTTATGTGTATTTGATAATTTTCATAGGAGGTGGGTAAAAGACGATGAAAAGTTCAATAAAATTTTTATATGTCTAAAATTATTATAAACTGACTCCAATGAATTAAATTTAACTTATATTGGTATTATTTATCTATTTTTACCAAAAATAAATTTAAATAAAATAAATAATTATTTAAATAAAATTTTGTTTCAAACTATAACTTAGTGTTTTTCATTATTCGTCATAAATTGAATGTTTTCAGAAAAATACAAAAAATTCACCGTTAGGTAATTTCGATATTCCGAATCCAAATATGAAGTCAATATTGAATGATAAAAATTATATATTTTTAAAAATCTGGTATTACTATTTATAACGGCTAGTTTGATTGGTTGTGGTGTGTTAGAACTTGAAGTTGCGTACAACACACGCTATAATATTATTCAAAGAGAAGTGTACCATGGATGTTTGGGGTGTTACATATATTGAAGCTTTTAATGTATTATTTAATTTTAGGGATAATTATTACCTTTTATATTTGATTTAATGATGTTTTTTTGAAAGAATACATTTTTTGTTGATTTTTTAAAAGTAATGATATGAATAGTTTATAAAATGACATAAATTTGTTTTTAAAACAATTAATAGTTTATTAAATGATAAAATAATCCTAAAAATCTATTATTCAATGAACTGACATATATGATGTTAAAAAGATCATGAACTATCCATTTTGGGTTTATTTTCATTTTATAGTAAATATATTAACCATATATTATGGATATACTAGAGGACATGGAAAAAGATAAATTAGTTGACTAAGGGTTTAAGGAAATAAGATATGGTTAATTTTATGAACTAAAACTATCTTAAACACATTTGATGAGAGAATTTAGAACCATCCTCCACATATCTTCGAATTAAATTGGGTGGAGACTTTTTGAAATCAAAATTCAGTCTGTAATAAAATAATACATTCAATCTTTTCTAAATTTCCCATCCTCCGTCTAATAAAGGAAACCTACTCTAACCCATTAGTCACACCTCTCAAAACTCTTAGATCAATAAAAAATGAACCTCAATATGCTCCAAAAATTCCTACCTTCCTCCTAGATTCCATGTCAAAGGAATAATGGAATCATGAAATCATTTTGGTTCAAACTAAAGTGAGATAGCGGATTTAAAAGTATCGTCTTCTCTACTATTTTTTATTTTATTTTTCTTTATCCAATCCCTATGATGTTATTAGTTTTTGTTTACATAAAAATACTAGTATCTTCAATATAAAATTTTTATGAGAAGTATTAGATCTACAGTTAAACACACCTCAATCTAATAGTTATAGAACATACTGTTTCTGTGGAAGACGAATTACTGCCTCACGAAATAATGATTGTTCAATCAGCTCCAACCACCTAGCATGGTGGCCATTTTGATTGAACTATAATTATATATGATATTAATGATATTTATTTTACCTCTATGATTATGTACATATAAATTATAGAATACCTTTATGATTTTCATGTTTTATATATACAATAATTTCATTTGGGGAACTGCGGACTACTGCCCACTCAAAGTGATATAACTAGTTCATTCGATACATGGAACATATAAAGGTTTGAATTAATGATATTATGTGACATATATAACATATATATTATACTATTGTTATAATATAAATTTTTTCCATTTAGTTTTCATTACTTTTAATATGAAAATTAAATTATATGTGTATTCGTGCGTACGTAGGACTTACTGTCTCCCAGAATCTTGCATATCATTTCCTATATACAAGTTCTATGGACTATCCCAAATACATATATAATATATTTATATAATATATATGATATCTATATCATGAAAATAACTCTAATGATAGTGGATATTTGACCACAAGGACAATTTGTAATTATAACATGTTCATTTTTGGACTCAAGTAACGAACATGCACAAAATGCCTAATATGAACTCAAATAGTCAACTAATTGTTATATAAAGGTAATAAGTGAAATAAAATTAATAATAAACATCATGAAGGTTCTGAAGATAGTATAAATTTACTTTTTTTTATTATTCAGGATGAACACAGAACATACATGACAAGTAAGACTCAAGGTAAGGGACTTTTTCTCAATCTCTTTTCATTCAGTAGTGTTTTGATAATATACACCTCCTTCAATAAGAATGTGTATAACAAACCCCTTTTACTTTTACAATAATTCAATGTTAATATTTTATCAATGAACAATTTTACTAAAGGATATAATGAATGTTATTACTATTTGCAGCGATAATGTCCTATCCACCATCGTAGTAGTTGTTTGGCTTCTTCAATAAGTCTTAATGTTTTTAAAAGGAAAGGAAATACCTTATTTCTTTATCAGTTGTTTTCATATTGAATTTTTTTTTGAAATGGATTTATTTTTCCAATATTGTGAAATTAATTCTAATGATTGAATATGAAATGTCATCAATGAAATATTGATATTTTCTATATTTTATGTGTTATAATTTTTTAATAGTGCTTGAAAATTTAATGGGTAGTTATATGATAAACCAAATGATAGGTGGTTCCATGATAAACATATGATGGGTGGTTACATTATAGCCTCCAATACATTAGGTAAGGTAGTTGACCATAAGGATATTTCATTTAGTGGTGTGTGTAGAAGTAGACCATATGGTTATTTCATTTATGTAAGTTTATGTCACCTATTACCATTATATAATATTTGTAGGTTTATATGGGTTTTATAGTAATATTTTGTATAGAAAATAAGAGTACTAAATGAGATTATATTCAGTGAAGTGTATATTCTAATTCATTAAGGTGAATAATATTACATTATGATAAAGTAATCATGGTTTACTTGTTTTTTATTGAAAACTAACATTTTTCATTAATTATGTATCCCATACTGAGATTTTTATGCCCATCCTACATATTCAAAAAACAATTCACTTGACATAATGTGGAATCGGGTCAAGGATGGGGTCATGGAAAATTTATGATTTTAAAAACATAGAACTAATCATGTTTAATTTTTATGATTTTTTTTATGAATATAAATGGATACTGAGTATATGTGTCTACATGTAATATTCAAGTTGTTATGTATAAGCTATGATCTAAATCTCTAAATATCAAAACCTGAAAATATCATCAATGTAAATTATTAACATAATTCAAGATTATGTAATGTTTAAGTCTTCGTCCTTATAGATAAACACATATTCCATATATTGGGTTCATTGATATAGTCTATTAGGGATAGATATATGATTGTTGATTTCAACAATGATGAGATATTGTTGTGTTTGTGTTAGAGAATGAGATCAATGTGTGGTTTTTGATGATTAAACCAATATTTTATGATGAAATCATGTAGTTCTACATTTTCATCATAATTCCCAGAGTAGGTGGCTTCACCCTCAACTCCACTTATAAAACCTGGAATGTTTTTTTTAAAATTATTTTTTACCTTTAATTTAATTCGACTTTTTTTAATGATTGACGGATACCAAATTTTGGGGATTGTTTGTATAGTTGTGAAAATTTGGTGTTTTGGTGGAATTTGAATGTGGTAACATGATTTTAAAATGTTGATTTAAAAATGTTTGTTTAATTTTGGTTCATATAAAACAATTTTCTATAAAATTCTATTTTCAATGAAATATCTAGAAAATGATTAATTTGGAATGGTATTTGGATTATTTTTTAATCATGATACAAATGGGATGTATACTAGTCGTGATGTACCATCTTCAAAGGGATGGGTTATGTATTTGTCGTTCCACCATTAGTGGTCAAACCAATATTCGGTGGGTGTGTGGTTGTGTGCATGATTGTGTTTGTGAAATTAAATTGTAATTTCTATTGAATTCAAGGAATGATTTTAATGTTGTGTTTGGTTGTTTTATATGAAAACATATATTTGTTTTTCTGGAAAATGTTTTATCATGGTAATTTTTTTATATTTAATTATAAAAAATTTCCAACCGGTATATTTAAATTCTTTATATAAACTAGATAACATGTTATATCCTAGTTTAATGTGTATGGTGGTCTTTGTGGGAATGATTAATTCACTTCATTACACACCCCTACTTTGGAACAATAGTCATTTTGTATAAATTTTTTTAGAAAATTATATAAGTGAACATTATCACATTTCATTTGTTGTGTTTCATGATACATTAGCCTGGATAGTTCTGCTGTTGATTATATCTTGCCAAGAGTTTGTAATTCCGTATCTTGGGAGTCTCTTGATTTTTTTGAAATTTCAGATACATTATAGTTTATTTTAATAAATTTCTAGTTTTTTCTCATAAGTAGTTTTAATTATTGGTTGTAAATTTATTTTACTACATTTATATCGTGTGATATATAGTGGGTTTTATTTTTGTATGCTTTGTTGTAGTTGAAGTATTTTCAATGGAAATATAGTCACCAAATTTCTCTAAAGGAATTAGGATTTATTAACATTCTTTGGTATATTTGTGATGTATCATATGGAAAACAATAAATTATTCATTAAACCATTCTAATTAGAAGGGGTGGAATTTTACATGGGGTATCACATTGTTCTATTTTTGCTAAAATGGTATGTATTTTTGATCATTGGTTATTATTTGGTTTTGTCTTGGAGTGTAAAATTCATTAACGCTTATTCCATGAGATGGGATGGTATAAAGTAGTTGGATTTTTTGGATATAAAATGTTTAAAAAAAATATATATACACTAGTGCTGAAAACGTTTTTTACATCAGTTATTTTTCATTTTTTACCTCAGTTTTTAGCCGACGTTAATACATACGAAATTATAAATATTGTTTTATACGTCGGTTATTTAAAAACTGACGTAAAAAACAAAACATCGTAGTCTTTATCATGTTAGTTATTAATTAACCGACGTGAAAAACAAAGGGGGATGGTTTATCAAGTAGGTTATTATATAACTGGCATGATAAAACACTGTGGGGGTGTTTATCAGGCCGATTATAAAATAAACGACATGATAATCCATTTCCCTGGCCAATATCAGTTTGGTTATTACATAACCGACGTGATAAACCAGGGGTGTTTATAACATCGGTTTTTATATTACAGACGTGATAAAACAGCGTGGGAGATGTTTATCATGTAGGTTATTTAATAACTGATGTGATAAACCCCTCGGAAATGGTTTATCACGTTGGATATATTATGACTGACGTGATAAACCAGTCTGGGGGGTGTTATTACTTCGGTTATTAAATAACCGAAGTGGAAGACTAATGTTTTTTAAAATGGAATGTATTCCTCTGCTCTCCCGAGAAAGAACTAGAAACCAAATCAAGAATTCATGCCACAAAAATAGAAGTAGACCAAAAAAAGAACCAAAGAAACATTAAGCATTTATATTGATAACATTTAAAACTTACCCCACTGGACAGCCCCCTACCCCATGAGCAGCCCCCCTCACACAACTGGACAGCCCCCACCACACCCTTGGACTACCCCTACCCCCTGGACAGCCCCAAACACCCCATGACAACCCACCACCCTCATGTATACCCCCCACAACCTAGATAGCACTCCCACACCCCTGGACAGCCCTCCCACCTCCTCCCCCCCTCACCGCACTAGATAGCCCTCACCACACCCCTATACTGCCCCTGACCCACTAAACATCCCCAAACTCACATGGACAACCCCCCCCCCCCCCCCACCATCATGTAGACCCACACCCCCTAGACAACACTCCCACACCCCTGGATAGCCCACCCACACCTTTGTACAGCCTCAAACACCATTGAACAACCCCCCACACCCTTCGGGACACCCCCTCGAGGGGCACACAGCTGGAAGGTACTCATCAATCCCTAATGTGAATGTTGAGCTCTCAAAATGTTTCACATGTGGGAGTGATGAAAACATTCCTGCGGCGTTCATCCCCCCAAGGGATTGAAGCTGTAACAGCCCGAGATTTTACGAAAAATATTCTTTTTAATTTTATTAATGTCTTGTGTTGTACGCTACACCAAAAGGAGCTTGCACAACACACATCCTTGACTTGCCTTGCATTACACGCAATCGTGACCTTCCTCGATAGCGTGTGTAGTACACAATACTGAGTTTCACTAAACAACGATATGCTATTAAAATATTATTATAACTAGCCGTTATGAATATTAATAACCACCTTTTAAAATTTTAGAAATTTTAGCTCTGAAAATGGACTTCATTTTTGTATTTGGAGTATCAAATTTAGCCTAAGGTGAAATTTTGGTTCTTTTCGGATAACTTTCATATTCTGATGAATAGTGAAAATTACTAAATTTTAATTAAAAACAAATTTTCTAATCGAAATAATTAATAGTGATAAATTAATAATTTGAGTGGTTTTAAAGTATATTTAGAATATATTTTTACAATTCAATATAATGTTGGTCATTGGATGCAATTTAACATTTACACCAGACATAAACAAGTGTTAATCTTTTGATAGTTATTTGTTGTGACAGTGAAAATTAATTATAAAATTAATTAATGCAACTTATATGTTGGGAATTTTGTAAAATAGAAATCATTTTTGAATTCGGAATATCAATTATAGCTTAGGGTGAATTTTTTCCATTTTTCTGAAAAACATCAATTTTTGATGAATAGTGATACTAATAAGTGGTAGTTAAAAAAATTAATTTCTTCATAAATCATAATTTTACTGATTCTGTGAATAGAATTTCAAAAATCCGAGAGACATGGTTGATGTCAGTAAGTAAAATGTGGTTCAATGAGATGAAAATAATTTTTGGTGAATAGAAACTTTTTACTTTTATTTACCACGGTTAAAAGTAAATGTGGTAATTGAGGGTAAAAATGATATTAATATTACCCTAACACATGTCCTAATCCTATAGGACAAGTTTATCTAGACCAAAAACAACCTTAAGTGTAAAATATTATCATTTAGGCCCACTTGGATTAGATTAGGACATTTATTATTATTTAATTCAAAGAAGAGTTAAAAGAGTTAAAATCAAAGTTTATTTACTAAATCATTTTTAATATAGGGTTATACATAATATAATTTCTACTATAAAAATTCATTAGAAATCTAAAAATATTTCCTACATAATTTTATTTTATTTGTAATTTTTATACATTAAATAATTTAATTTATTTATGACACAACGATGTTACAGTAATTACCTTTTGAAGAAAATATTAACATAATTGATGTTATAAATGCCCAAATAAATGTAATTTGAGTCTTTTTATGACTTAAACTAATTTTCTAGGTTAATATTACATTTTATTGTTGATTTATGTAACTTTTTTAGAATTTATCATTCTGTTAGAAATTTTATAAAAATCATGTACCAAATAGTGTCAAAATTGACATGAATTAGTTTTTTTAAAAAAAATTATATTATAAATTGTTATTTAATTCCTAAAAATCATAGGTTCGGCCAAATGACATAGATAAATATATATATATTAGTAATAAACAACTTGGGGTTCGTTTGGCTTGTTATGGTATGTTTACTAACCATATTGTGTAAGAAAACAAAAAGACACGGTAAAAGTTAAATTATTTAACTTAGAGTTAAATGTAATTGATAAGGTTAAAATAATAACCTAAACTTGTCTAAATTTTATTGGATGAGAGTATTTCGACCCATACCCACCTTATCCTCTAAATAAATCAATTTGGAGCTATTTAAAACCTAACTTGACTTTATAATAAAATAATATTTTTAGTTATTCCAAAGATGCCCCTCTCCTCCCTTATAAAAGGGCACCTCCTCCCTCTCCTCCTCACACCAATTTGAGCATTCAAGATCGGCCAAACCCTGACAAAATCTTTTCTCCACTTCCCTAGTATCATCCTAGAGGTCCTGGGCTTCTTAAAGGACCAATTTTGGGGCCCTAAAAAGAGGTCTCAAAGAAGCACTTCAAAGAAGAGGTAATATCCATTACCGATCCTTTCCAATTTCTATCTTCTTCAACATATTCTTCTCTAGTTGTTTCATTATGAAGTAATATAATCAGTATAATTAATATACATATATGTTATTATAATTATGAAACAACCCTATTTAACCATCTATCCATCCTACGTTAAATGAAATCACCGCGCATACGTACGTACGGAATACTGTCTCCACGCCGTGGTGTATGCCATTTTCCGCCACCACCTTAATAGGATGGGTATACTGGTGTAATTAGTAACTATATATGATTATTATAAAGTGATATTGATACTTAAATAGAATACATACACTTTAACACAATTCCACGACCATGGGAACGATATCATCGCTCGTGCGTACGTACGGACTACCGTTTCCACGACGCGATGAGATTCATTCTCGATGATTAACCATTCATGGATGATTATAAAGTATATATAGTAAGTAATAATGAAATATATGACATAATAAAGATACTTGTTTTATTTATATTTATTTCATCTACTTAATTCCATTCAATTCATTAAGGAAACGAAAACAGCGTTCATGCATACGTACGGACTACCGTCTCCATGAACGGTGTATTTCATTCCATTTATCGATATATTATATATATATATATATTATGAATATATATTATATATAAATCATGTTTTACATTCTGGATATAAGTAATCATGATCAAAGTAATCATATTAATAATTAAAAGTTAAAAACACGAACGACAAATGAGACGATTTTACCAAAAACGCTACTTTAACATGAATTTACAAAAGAACGAGTAATATAAAGTCATATGTGTACCATATATGATATAAATAAATGAATATGATTCTGTAATAAGTCAATAACATGATTTAAATCATTATACAGGAGGTTCGGACACGTACAAAGCAAGTCGGACCTAACGTAAGGGAAATATCACAATCTCATTTTTATCTGAGATTGTTTATACATTGGTATTTACTAGGGAGTATTTTATCATACACATCTATGTTTCCTCAATATGTAATACTATTTCCATCCACCTACAATTGTTTAAATCCATTTTTACCCTTTTGTGAGTTTATAGTAAATGATATGAAAGGAATCTTTTGTCATTTTTCGTATAGGGTACTTTTTTACTTTTTAGACAAAAGTACTAGAAGAATGTTTTTTTAACTTATACAGCATGAGTGGATTTTTAAAACATTATTTCCAAGAATCTTACTTTACAAGTTTTCAAGTTTATTATTAATCAACTTCTTTTATTTTAATGTCGTATGACATGTTATGAAAGGGAAAATGTTTTTGAAGTAGAAAGGATATTTTCCTCAAGAATGGAGTTCAAGTGTTTTATATCAAAATTATTTTCACTCTAAGATAATAAAGGGTTCTGTTTTTATCCCTATTATTACATTGATTTGATTATGTTGTGATGAAATTATTTTTATGAATTCCTTTATCGTATATGAATTGTTTTATGATGTCATGATGTTTAAGGTTCCCATATTTATTACATGGGTTATGAGATGATGTATGATTTATGATTTTGTGGCACACATAATAATGGTATCATTATGAGATGGGTGGGACCTATATCTCCCTCCAATGCATTGGGTAACGATTTTATATCTCATGACATAGACATGGATAAAATGGTAGGTTATACTGGTTCAGTGAAACATGACTGAAACGAGGGTGACTCGGTTCAGAAAGGGACATTGTCCACTAAGATAGTCTTGGAAATGAGTCTTGACTAACAAGAAATGATTCTCTATGATTATGTGTGTATGCCACAAAGTTTCATGTTTTAATTTTTGATTATTGTGATTACATTTCACTGCCATGATTTATCCCATGTTATGAAATTATGATCACTTTTCCAGGTTAAGATTTCCAAAAAGTATGTTCTTATGTATATGTTGTGATTGATATTTCTTTTGTTTACACTTACTGAGCATTTGAGCTTACCCTTTTATGTTTTCTTTTCCTCAGGGTATAAAGAAATGTTTTAGGAAAAAAACGATGATCTTTATGGGAGATATTGAAGATCATTCACCACAATTAGAAGATTTTATTCCGAGTTTCCAAAGACACTAAACTATTACAGTCCTTTTGTGTGTGTTTTGTTATGTACTAAGTATTCTGCAAAAGTAATGTAATATCTATGTACGTTAATCTTCGGGTCTCTACAGTTGGTATCAGAGGAAAGGTTTAGTCAACCTTTGGAAACTAGGATGCGAAAACGTTAGTGAGATCCCTAGAGATATTTCTAAGGTATGTATAGGGATATCCCTAAGGATAAGTATACGTATAGGATATAGTCCTAGAACAATGGTAACGATATTAGATTAAACCTAAGATGTTAGATATTGAATTTACTCCCCCTTTATTATGATTTTTTCCTCTCACACTATTCTTTTTGGGTTTTAGACGATGGCTGGAACCCGAAGGAACCGTGTTGATCAATGCAATGGACAATGCAATGATTGTCCTCCTGAACGAACAAATGTTATGGGAGATGGAGTGAAAAATCTTATTGATATACTTACACAAGCTATGAATCATTCTGGACTTCCAAATGAGCAGAGAAGGGAACAATATTCTATTGAGTCCTTCATGAGGCAACGTCCACCTTCTTTCAGTGGGTATTCCGATCCACTTGTTTCTGAATAATGGATCAGTACTACTGAAAAGATATTTTCAGTTATTCATTGTTCTGAACATGATAAAGTCATCTTAGCAGTATATCGTTTGGAAGGTGAAGCTAATCAATGGTGGAATCTTATCAAGAATATGAGGCCAAGAGATGAAATTGAGTCCATGGAATGGGACGAGTTCAAGAACTTATTTTTCAGTAAGTACTTCACTTGTATTCTTCGAACAAAGATGGAAAAGGAGTTTCTTGAGCTGAAGCAGAAGGATGATGAATCTGTTGGTATATACGAAGAAAATTTTACAAGACTTGCAAGGTATGCATCTGGCATTATCATCCAACCTGAAATTAATGTTGATCGATTTTTCAGTGGCTTAAAACCAAGTCTTCGAAGGGTATTAGCTATAAGAGACTTCAGTAGCTATGAAGAAATTGTGCGTTGTGCTATCAAGGTAGAAATGTAAGTTGGTGTTACATATCCATCTCATGGTTTTGACAAGAAACGAAAGATGGAGTTCAAGGAGAAATCTCAGAATAATGGTGAAAAGAAGATGAATGTTTCCTTATGCACAAAGTGTGGAAAGAAGCATGTTGGATATTGTCTTAAAGGGACTAGAAAATGTTTTATGTGTGGAAAAGAAGGTCATCGAGCAGATGAGTGTCGAAGTAATGGAAAAAGGGTTTCTAATGATGTGAATAAAGAAAACACTGCAGAGAACGCACCACCAACACATTAATGCTTCAAGTGTAAGGAAATGGGGCATTATGCTAATAAATGACCTAATCCAAGGGTTAGTAATGATCAACATGAGCAACCACTGAAGGAAAAGGACAAAGGGAAGTCACATGCGATCACTATTGGCGATGTTGAATATGACAACGATGTGGTGGAATGATTATGTGTTTACGTAATGGGATTCCAAAATAATATTGTATCATAGAGTATTGGAATATTTATGTATTGGTCTAATGTGGTATTCAAAGTGATTGAGATATTTTTGGAAATAATATGATATGCGCATAATGAAGGGAAAACGAGAAAATGAAATGTTTAACAGTATTCATGAGCTCATGATTGATATAAGGACTAAGTGATATCATGGTTTGAGTATATAGAATTTTGAGGATTTTGGTAAGTGGAAAATGTTAACTTTTAACTGCATTCATGTTTTCACTAAGGTATTCAAGAGAATACATGATTAAGGACTTTGAATGTTTGGAATGTGACCAACAAAACATATCTTATGATATATGGGGATCGACGATGGTGTTAAATCTCTGGTAATCATTTTCACTATGTTATGAGAGTGGACTGCAGTATTATGGATAAGCCTAAAGATTGGAACGGATTATGTTGGACATAAGTTAGTATTGTTTAAGGATAGAAGTTTTGCGATATTATTGATGGGATGTTATAATAATATAGTTTTAGAAAAAGGACAACCTGCAGGATGGGCGATGGCCCATCACGTCGGACAAGGCTGTGGAAATCGAACCCACAACCGAAGTGCTACTGGCCTTTATCGCCTACCACTGGACTACAGGAAGTCCCTGTTTAGTAGAAACTAGTTTTATTATATTAAGAAGTATGATATATGAAGTATAAGTCCATTTTATGAACCATATATGATTAATCTCACTATAGATCGACTTATGTATATAATTTTTGCTAACCTTTTGTTTGAGACAGATGGAATGACCCGTCATTCTATCACATGATCTGCTAACACTTCACGAATAACAAATTCAACATCATTTATTTAAGAAATGAAGTGGAAATTGTTCAAGGCACGAACAACAGTGAGATTGTACCAAAATAAAATAATTATTTATTCTAATTCAAATTTTCAACATTACAGAAATGATCATGAAAACAAAAAATGTTTTCCTAGTGATCTTATACCTGATGAATCAGATGGTACCTTATATCATAAAAAATCTATGGATTTGTGATTACTGGCTTTTCCATAGCCATGTTCTCTACCACTCTCCATCAGAACATGATGGTTAGATTTCTCTTCCATATCCATATTTTCATCTATGTGGAAACCCAGTGATTAGTTTATTTGGGTAATCATTTCATTTCATACTTTATTTTTTTAAAACCAAGATTTGGTATTCCTTTTTACGATGTGGGTTTCTATTAATGAAACTTTTGAATAGTAAACCATTTATAACCCCGACGAATTTCGAGGGCGAAATTCATTTTAAGGGGGGTAGAATGTAACAGCACGAGATTATATGAAAAATATTATTTTTAATTTTATTAATGTCTTGGGTTGTACGCTACACCAAAAAGAGCTTGCATAACACACATCCTTGAATTGCCTTCCATTACATGCAATCACGACCTTCCTCGATAGCGTGTGTAGTATGCAATACTGAGTTTCACTAAAAAATGATATGCAATTAAAATATTATTATAACTAGCTGTTATGAATAGTAATAACCACCTTTTAAAATTTTAGAAATTTTAGCTCTCAAAATGGACTTCAATTTTGGATTCGGAGTATCGAATTTAGCCTAAGGTGAAATTTTGGTACATTTCGGATAACTTTCATATTCTGATGAATAGTGAAAATTATTGAATTTTAATTAAAAACAAATTTTCTAATAGAAATAATTAATAGTGATAAATTATTAATTTGAGTGGTTTTAAAGTATATTTAGAATATATTTTTACAATTCAATACAATGTTGGTCATTGGATGTAATTTCACATTTATACCAGACATAAACAAGTGTTAATCTTTTGATAGTTGTTTGTTGTGACAGCGGAAATTAATTATAAAATTAATTAATGCAACTTATATGTAGGGAATTATGTAAAATAGAAATCATTTTTTAATTGGGAATATCAATAATAGCTTAGGGTAAAATTTTGGCATTTTTCTGAAAAACATCAATTTTTGATGAATAGTGAAACTACTAAGTGGTAGTTAAAAAAATTAATTTCTTCATAAATCTTAATTTTACCACTTCTGTTTATGGAATTTCAAATCTCCGAGAGACACGGTTGATGTCAGTAAGTAAAATGTGGTTCAATGAGATGAAAATAAGTTTTGGTGAATAGTAACTTTTTACTTTTATTTACCACGGTTAAAAGTAAATAGGGTAATTAAGGGTAAAAATGATATTAATATTACCCTAACACATGTCCTAATCCTATTGGACAAGTGTATCTCGACCAAAAACAACATTAAGTGTAAAATATTATCATTTAGACCCACTTGGATTAGATTAGGACATTTATTATTATCTAATTCAAAGAAGAGTTAAAAGAGTTAAAATCGAACTTTATTTACTAAAACATTTTTAATATAGGGTTATAAATAATATAATTTCGGCTATAAATATTCCTTAGAAAGATAAAAAGATTTCCTACATAATTGTATTTTATTTGTAATTTTAATACTTTAAATAATTTAATTTATTTATGACACAACGATGATGCAGTAATTACCTTTTTAAGAAAATATTAACATAATTGATGTTATCGATGCCCAAATAAATGTAATTTGAGACTTTTTATGAAATACACTAATTTTCTAGGTTAATATGACATGTTACTGTTGATTTATGTAACTTTTTTAGAAGTTATCATTCTGTTAGAAATTTCATAAAAATCATGTACCAAATAGTGTCAAAATTGACATGAATTAGTTTTTAAAACAAATATTATATTATCAATTGTTATTTAATTCCTAAAAATCTAAGTATCGGCCAAATGACTTAGATAAGGATATATATATTAATAATAATCAACTAAGGGTTCGTTTGTCTTGTTATGGTAAGTTTATTAACCGTATAGTGTAAGAAAACAAAAAGACACGGTAAAAGTTAAATTATTTAACTTAGAGTTAAATCTAATTGATAAGGTTAAAATAATAACCTAAACTTGCCTAAATCTTATTGGTCGAGAGGATTTAGACCCATCCCCGCCTTATCCTCGAAATAAATCAATTTGGTGCTATTTAAAACCGAAATTGACTTTATAATAACATAATATTTTTAGTTATTCCAAAGGTGCCCCTCTCCTCCCTTATAAAAGGGAACCTCCTCCCTCTCCTCCTCACACCAATTTGAGCATTCAATCTCGTCGAAACCCTACCCAAATCTCTTCTCCACTTCCCTAGTATCATCCTAGAGGTCCTAGTATTCTTAAAAGACCAATTTTAGTGCCCTAAAAGGAGGTCTCAAAGAAGCACTTCAAAGAAGAGGTAATATCCATTACCGATCCTTTCCAATTTCTTTCTTCTTCAAATTCTTCTTCATTAGTTGATTCATTATGAAGTAATAACATCAGTATCATTCATATATGGATATGTCATTATAAGTATGAAACATCTCTATTTAACAATCTATCTATCCTACGGAAAATGAAATCACCGTGCGTGCGTACGTACGGAATACCGTCTCCACGCCGTGGTGTAGGCTATTTTCCACCACCACCTTAATAGGATGGGTATAATGGTGTAATGAGTAACTATATATGATTATTATAAAGTGATATTGATACTGAAATAGTATACATACACTTTAACACAATTCCACGACCATGGGAACGATATCATCGCTCGTGCGTACATACGGACTACCGTCTCCACGACGTGATGAGATTCATTCTCAATGATTAACCATTCATGAATGATTATAAAGTATATATAGTATGTACTAATGAAATATATTACATAATAATGATACTGGATTTATTTATATTTATTTCATCTAGTTAATTCCATTCAATTCAATAAGGAAACCAAAACAGCGTTCATGCGTACGTACGGACTACCGTCTCCATGAACGATGTATTTCATTCCATTTATCGATATTATATATACATATATTCTGAATATATATTATATATAAATCATGTTTTACATTCTGGATATAAGTAATCATGATCCAAGTAATCATATTAATAATTACAAGTTAAAAACACGAACGACAAATGAGACGATTTTACCCAAAACGCTACTTTAACATGAATTTACAAAAGAACGAGTAATATAAAGTCATATGTGTACCATATATGATATAAATAAATGAATATGATTCTGTAATAAGTCAATAACATGATTTAAATCATTATACAGGAGGTTCGGACACGTACAAAGCAAGTCGGACCTAACGTAAGGGAAATATCACAATCTCATTTTTATCTGAGATTGTTTATACATTGGTATTTATTGGGGTGTATTTTATCAACCACATCCATGTTTCATCAATATTTAATACTATTTAAATCCACCTACAATTGTTTAAATCCATTTTTACCCTTTGTTGTGTTTATAGTAAATGATATGAAAGGAATCTTTTGTCATTTTTCGTACGAGCTACTTTTTGTCTTTTTGACAAAAGTACGAGAAAAATGTTTTTTTAACTTATACGACAAGAATGTATTTTTAAAACATTATTTCCAAGAAGATTCCTTTACAAGTTTTCAAGTTTATTTTTAATAAACTTGTTTTATTTTAATGTTGTATTACATGTTATGAAAGGAAAAATGTTTTTGATGTTTAAAGGATATTTTCCTCAAGAATGGAGTTCAAGTGTTTTATATCAAATTTATTTTCCATATAAGATAATAAAGGGTTATGTTTTTATCCCTATTATTACCTTGATTTTATTATGTTGTGATGAAATTATTTTTATGAATTCATTTATCGTATATGAATTGTTTTATGATGTCATGATGTTTAAGGTTCCCATATTTATTACATGGGTTATGAAATGATGTATGATTTATGATTTTGTGGAACACATAAGAATGGTATAATTATGAGATGGGTGGGACATATATCACCCTCCAATGCATTGGGTGAAGATTTTATATCTCATGATATATACATGGCTGGAATGGTAGGTTATACCGGTTCAGTGAAACATGACTGAAACGAGGGTGACTCAGTTCAGAAAGGGACATTGTCCACTAAGATAGTATTGGCAATGATTCTTCACTAACAAGAAATGATTCTCTATGATTATGTGTGTATGCCACAAAGTTTCATGTTTTAATATATGATTATTGTGTTTACATTTCACTGCCATGATTTATCCCATGTTATGAAATTATGATCTCTTTTTCAGGTTAAGATTTCCAAAAATTATGATCTTATGTATATGATGTGATTGATATTTCTTTTGTTTACCCTTACTGAGCATTTGAGCTCACCCTTTTATGTTTTCTTTTCCCCAGGGTATATAGAAAGGTTTTAGGAAAAAAAGAAGATCTTTATGGGAGATATTGAAGATCTTTCACCATGATTAGAAGATTTTATTCCGAGTTTCCAAAGACACTAAACTATTATGGTTCTTGTGTGTGTGTTTTGTTATATACTAAGTATTCCGCAAAAGTAATGTAATATCTATGTACGTTAAGCTTTGGGTCTCTACAAAAGTTCCTCCTCTCCCACCCCCTTGGACTGCCCCCCCAATCCACATGGACACCTTGGACACCCCACCCCCACTGCAGATCCCTCCCACACCCCTAGAAGCTGCCCTCACCCCACAGGAAACCCCCACACCCTTGGACTACCCCTGGACAGCCTCCCACTCCCATGGACATCCCTTCCACCGTCCTGGAAACACTCCAACACACTTGGACTTACCCCCCCCCCCCCCACTCTCATGGTCACCCAGGACCCCCCCCCCCCCCGGACAGACCTCCCACACCTCTGGACACCCCCACCCCACTGTACACCCCCACACCCTTGGTAACCCTCCCCCAAGACTAGAATACTTAACAGAAAAACCAGCATAAGTAGACCACACCAAGAAGTAGTGAAAAGATAAAAATTCACATATATAACATTCAAAACATACACTATCAACTTGAAAAAAACTAAATTAAAACTAAATGACTACCAAATACACAATTACAACAACAATATTCAAATTACATTTTACACTACAAACAACTAAAATTGAATCAAGCCTATATAATAATATGACCACTCCACTTGTAAGTGATTGATGTCTTGAGCTGTATAGGGTTGAGGTTCATCAAATATCTACAAATTGAAATGATAGTATTTAACATGTATAAGTAGTAAATCAAATTGAAATATTATGGCAATGTTTAAAAGGAAATATTACCAGGTGAAAGTTCACAACTGTCCCAGTTGTTATTATTTCATACATATATCTTAACATATAATATTTACATTCGATGACGCTGTGTTTTTTATAACAATTATGTTTGAATGAGTGTAAATTCAATCTATAATTTTTATGTAATAATTCAAAAGTATGAATTATAAATGGATATTTACCTTCGCATTTACATATTTTATCTTTGCACTCATTTTATTTTTTTTCTAAAGTAGACCCATGCACTGTTAGAAAATAATACGAATGGGATAAATTTAAAATTATTTATAATACATAACACTATTACGAAATTGAAACATAATTTTCCAATATATTCATAAAATATTCCCGTACATCATCATGGACAGAGCATATCCAATAAAGTGTTTTCCCACTTAGTCTAAAAACCCCTAACATCCAATGATCATTGATAAAAAAAAATTTAAGGTTAGTGGGGTTTTATGTTAACATATAATTAACTATTTGAGAGATATGTGTTTCATACCTCTCACAAAAAGGCGTCATACAACATTGTGTGAATATATTCTTTTCAATTCTTTTAGCAATATAAAGTATTCTTGGTTTCTCATCCAATGCACATGTTTCAGGGGAAATCAGTTGAGGTTCCATGAATCGATATAAATATGTTATCTCATTCGTCTAACAAATGTTATTAAGATACCAAATACCAAACAAAAATAAGTATACATTTTTAATAAATATAACGTAGGGAAAAGGTGTTAAGACATACATGGAAAATATTTTCACCATGTTGATGCCCAAATTATCTACAGTAACAATATCCATGATACCAGTTTTCAAAATCCCCACAGCAATTGCACATCCACAAACATTAGCATCCACTAGAAAATCATAATGACCCGCCAAAAAATTTGAATATCTTGACAATATTTCAAGACTACTAGAATATGTATCTGATATCAGAGCCGTTTGTATTTGTTGTTGTCTATACAATAATTGTTTACCTTTGAAGTATTCCTGTAAAACTAAATAGAAAAATATATTAGTTTTCAAATGATATATAAAATTTAATAAAAAATAAAATAAAAGATATAACATTCATACCTCTATGGTTATGAGTTCAAGAATTCCTGATGGCCAAATTATAAAATGGATGATACTATGTCCAACTGTCGTCACCTCATCAATAGGTAATGGTACTCGAGCTGATCTATATATAATATCATGTATAGTGACCCTCTGATTCTCTACCTCTACTTGTTGATGATGAACAACATCTCCTATAAAATATACCAACCCATATGCAACTATATGATGTTGAGGATCATCAATATAAAACTCGCAATAATTAGGATGCTGCAGTAGAGGAGCAGGATAAAAAATGGGGTCTGCAGGCTGAGGTGGGTGCGTG
Source organism: Viscum album (assembly GCA_963277665.1). Classification (NCBI taxonomy): domain Eukaryota; kingdom Viridiplantae; phylum Streptophyta; class Magnoliopsida; order Santalales; family Viscaceae; genus Viscum; species Viscum album. The sequence continues at coordinate 314,208 of CAUJRU010000781.1, forward strand.
GGAGCTATTAACGAAGGTGGAGGATAAATAATGGGGTCTGTAGGGGGAGGTGGAGGAGTGGGAGCTGTAGTCTAAAACTGTCTTTGCATGTCTGTAAACATATACTGTACCGACGCTCTAATAATTTCCTCCATCGTCGCATTAATATTATGAACTTAAGCCTCCAAGGATTCTCTTTTTTATAAAAACCCTAATTGTTTGAAGATGAAGAACATGGCTACACTTTTCTTATCGATACACCTTCCAGATATCCTACTACACCACCAGGATGTTCGGGATTTCCCAATGCTACAGATAAAATATATTTCCTCCTAGTAGCTGTAAATTCCCCATGTGATCTCTTCTCCTCAAAAGGGTCTTATATTAATTAATTTAATATTTCCTGTAATGATTTAAATTATATGAAGAAAATAGTTAACTTAAACAAATAAAATAGATATCTTACTGTCCTATCAGCTATGATTCTCTATTATTCCAAAAGATATTGCTCTTTTTGCCCATCCGAGCTCTCTTCTAATTTTCATGTCTAGATGGAGGGGATGGAGGGGCCACCTCTCTAGAGCATGAAGAATCAACTCTTAGTTTTTTAAAATTTTCTTCATTCATTTGTTCTTCCAAAAATGCATACCCTCTATGAGATAAACTATGATGGTATACATTTTTACATTGGATATCTTGACGATTTTTCCTTGTTTTAGGTAAATTAAGAATAAGAAATCATTAACAAAACATTAATAAGATCATTTATATAATAATGCTTATAAAAGTATACATTGCCAATACCAAAAATGACTCTTTTCTTCTAATTTCAACAAACTGTCTCCATGTGTCTTCATCTATAAAAGGATATATACGAAATGGATTGTCATGAATCCTATGACCAAAAATGAAATTAGATGAGAGGGATGATTTGAAATCCCTCAATCTCTTGGAAGCCATCGATAATCATATCTTCCTGACTCCTCCAGTGTCAGTAATTTCAAATGTCATATAATGATGAAGAGGTTAAACATATTATATATACTAGAAACAATTAATGAATAGTCAAACAATATCAAAAGATCTTACCAAAATCGTCTCCCAGAACTGGGAGATTATCGCTTAATACACACTTCTCCAGTCATCATACAAAATGCTTATTTTTATCGTAGCATTAGTTTATACAAATCTCTTTATATATTTTGCATTTGGACCTCTAGGAATATCATCATCATAAAACTCAATGAGTTTCCTCTGATCCTTCATACAGGCAAGTGATAATTTTGGTAAACGTTTGCACCCACGTTTACCAACTCTTGAACTCTTTGTCGTAAGAGGATCACATGAGGAAGATTGGGGAACATCAAGAGGAGCATGAAAATGTTCCTCCCCAGAGGTATGACCAATATGCTCATCTCCAGAATCATGTGGATGATCAAATGAATGATCTTTTATTGTCCTTAAAATCAAGAAAAACAAACATTAGTTCATTAATATACAAATTCTAATATTTTAATACTACTGTATTCAGAAAATATAAAATTGTACTATGTTACGTAACAGTAAACATTGTTAATATGGTAAGCATTTAAAACAATGGTAAAGATGGTAAAGATGTTAAAGATGGTAAATATGGTAAACATGGTAATCCTGGTAAACCTGGTAAACATGGTAAAGTAATTGTCACTGATCAAAAATAATAGATATATAATTCATTTAATGGTAAACATGTAAAGTAAACTAAAAAATATTAAATTAATCAAAAACAAAAACATATATTGTTTTAATAAATGTATTAATAAAGAAAAACCTTACAATATCTAACATTTTATGAAAAAAATAAATATAAAAAAGAATTAAACATATGTTTCCTGTATTTTTAGGAATGTACAAATGGATTGTTTTCCCAAATTCCTTAGTTGTGGTCATTCCTTATGGAACCAAACATGTCTTCAACATGATCATCATTATGTTCTATTAATCTTTCCCTGTAAGTAGGGATCTCACATAAATCAGCGTCTTCATCATGTTCATCCTCACTAACATATTGTTTTTTCCCTTGTAAAACAACAACCCACTATATATATGATTGATCTACTACATAGAAAAGTTGTTTTTCATGTGTTTCCATTATAAAAGAAGCAGTTGTGTCTTCTAATATATTCAGATTAACAAGTTCCATTCCAAATTCATCGCGTCTGACACTGTTGTTACCGATTAACCATTTACAGTTAAAAACATGAACGTTAATTTTGAATTAATCAACCTCCCATATGTCTTTAATCACTCCATAATGTGAACATGATGCTGAAATTGGGTTTTTGTCCGTAGCACTCGAAAAATTCATTACTTCTGCAAACACCAATACACCACTATTCTGAACTGCAATTCTGTTTTCTTGTGCTTTCGTATGAAATGTTTATCCATTAATGTCATAATTGGACATTGTTATCACATTTAAACCTGGAACATCCACTATCCATTTTAATGTATCTGATACATCTAATCAACCATGAAAGGTATTTTAAAATCATAACAAAAATGTTTTGTTGTGCTCATTCAATATCCACATTTCTTTCTTCTTTGGGTGACATTGTTTCAACTCATTAATATGCAATGTGATATAGGGTTGAGCATTAACTAAGTTATTCAAGATGTATGATTCTGTATTCTTCATCTATTCAGCTGTCAATGATTTGACTTTCATGCCACGAATACACTTTCCCCCATTATTAACTCATTCATGGCGATATGGAGGCAAAACTATGTGTTGCGCCTACAAAACTCTACAACCTCCCCAAAAATATACTTTTCAATAATGGAGGCTTCAGGTCGATATGGATTCATAACATACCCCTTCAATATTTTCATATACATTTCAAAAGGATATATCAAATAAAGATATACAGGTCCACAAAGCTTTATTTCTTGAACCACATGAATCGTTAAATTCACCATTATATCAAAAACAATAGGGTGGAAAATACATTTCCAATTGACAAAGTATAAAAATTACATCCTTTTACAAAATGTTCAAAGCATTCACATCAATCGCCTTATTACAAATTGAATTAAAAAAATAATACAACATCATTATACTCTTTATTACATAGATGGGAAATATTCCACGCAATGCAACTGGAAGAATTTATTGCATCATGACATGACAATCGTGTGATTTCATACCTATCTACATCAAGTCCTTCAAGGAGACAATATTTTTTTAATTTGAATAAAAACCTTTAGGCACATTGATATCATGAAGACATTGAAAAAATCTAATTTCTCCCTTTTTGATAATATATGACAAGCCAGGGGAAGAAATATTTATCTTCCTTTAAGAGTGGGAGCAAACTCCAAACGTATTACCATTGATAGTAAGTCTAATCTTGCATTCAACCCATATTTTGTATTTCCATTAATATCTAACAATATTCTAATAAAACAATCACATATATTCGTCTCCACACACATGACATCAATTTTATGTTTAATATAATGATATCTTCAATATGGTATCTCAAAAAATATTTAACTTTTCATCCAAATATGTCTATCATTACCAGATTTTTGTGTCTTTCCCAATGTCACATCATGGTTTTTCACCCTCTCAAAATAAAGATTATGGGATTAAGGTTTTGGATCAATATAAAATTTTAGTGAGCCATTGAATTCATTTTTTAGTCTTCTATAAGGGTGATCCATAGGCAAAAACTTTTGATGACCCTTGTACACTGTTTTCCTCCCATGAAACAATTGACAATATGACGTCTATTGCTCGAAAATTGGACATTTTTTATACCCTTTAACACTCTATCCAATCAAATTTACATATGATGGGATGTCATTTATAGTGAACAAAATACCTTAATTCAGTTGAAAATATTCCATTTTATAATAATAATACACCCTAATACCATCATCCCATTAAAGATTCAAATCATCAATCAACGATGACAAGTAAATGTCAATATCATTTCTGGGCTGCTTCGGACCAGAGATCATTATACTCAACATGAAATATTTGTGTTTCATAAAAACATCATGAGAGAGGATTTAAATTACCAATAAAACAGGCCATGAACTATGTGTTCTACTGAGGGTTTGGTATGTATTAATTCTATTTGTTCACAACAGTAGTCTGAGATTTCTAATTTCATTTTCAAATATATTATACTGCTCATCAATTTTCATCCACTGTGGACAATCATCTAGATGACGTATTATTCAATCACATATCTGCTCGCCTTCATGCCATCTTAACCTTTTTTAATAATGTGAATTAGAAAATAAATGTTTGAAATGATGAATTATAGGAAGATACCAAAATACCATTGAACAGATCTTTGTAATCTGTACATCATCCTATGATTTTTCTATCACCTTATACCATGATGTCCCACATTTAGGACAGTCAAACAGAAATTCATATTCCTTCCTGTATATAATACAGTCATTCGGACATGAATTTATTTTCTTGTATCCCAATACCATCAGGCATAATATTTTCTTGGCCTTATAATGTGAATCTGGAAGATCATTATCTTTTGGAAGAATGTCTTTCATCAATTGTAGCAGCTTTGTAAAACATCTGTCTCTCCATCCATGTTTCACCTTCAGGTTAATCAATCTTCACACTTCCGACAAAACCGTAAAATATGTACAACCAAGATATAATGGTTTTTCAGCATCACCATATAGACGCGCAACTATCAGTTATATCTCAATTTGTTCTGCTGCAATATCGTGAACCATTTCTTCAATTCCATCGTAGTTACCATCTTGTGAGTCATCATCATTAGTGAAATTCCATCCAGTTTCACCATGAAAAATAAAAGGGATGTAACATGGATTAAAACCATGACAAATCATATTATCTATTATCTCTCAACTTTTCAACTTCTTCATATTCAAACATTTCAGGCATGGACAGAAAAAATTATCACTACTTGGAATATTTCGTTTAGAAAATTCCAAAAAGGCATTCACACCTTCCTCACATTCATTTCTCACTCGATGTGCCGTAATCCAATTTCGACTCATTAATACCTATAACAAACATCAAAATTATACATCTTTTTATGATAAGACAAATATAAGTTAATATTAAATAATCATCATTTCAATTTTAAACAATTTTGAAATATAAAACAAATCTATGCGTATTTAAAATAATATGCTTGAATATGATTTTAAAAATAAAATATAGTTATATATAACAATTTTAAAATCCATTAAATCAGAGAAACCCATGGGGCCTCCAATGGATAATAGAAAATTGGAGAAAATAGATTAAACCTGAGAATCAAATCAAATTTAAAATAAAAACTGAAACGAAGAAAATCGAAATGTAAATCCATTCATCACAGCACACTGGGGTCAGGATAACTACATATATTTGAAATCCACGACATGGTCTCCCCCATAACCCATAAATTTCTCAGAGTAGATGGCTGGTCAATATACATATTTCCAAATAGAATCATATTGCAATACTAATAAAAATGAAACAATGCAATCATCATGTCATAATCTCACAAACCACGATGTAGTAGTCAATCCCAACTGACAGTTACCCCCACCCCGTTGGACACCCCCTGGACACCACCAGCCCCTAGGAAATCACCCCCACCCCACTAAACTCCACCCCACCCCCTTGGACACCCCCCCTCCTGGACACCCACACCCCTCCTGGACACCCAACCATACTGGACCCCACCACCCACCTCCTACCCCCTTAGACAACCCCCTGGACACCACCCAACCCTCCGGAAATCCCCCTCGAACAACCCACAAACACTTTGTATAGGCCCCACCCCCTTGGACAACCCCCACACTCATAGAAACCCCCACCCCCTTGGAACCCCCCTCCCCCACACACCATAGACTCCCCCCACCTCTATGGACACCCTGTCACCCCCAACACTTTGAACAGCCCCCT